>CAKNXH010057422.1:32008-70606 GCA_932178445.1 Andricus quercusramuli
TTACTATGGTAAAAATCCACAACCATTGTTGTCGAAAGGAGAATTTATAGAGTATGCGCCTCTAGTTGTTATTGATTGTTCGAAACAAAATGAATCATTGAAATATGGACCTGTTGACGTTCGTTTGGAATTCGAAAGTAGTGAAAATTTTCCCACCCAAACATCAGCATATTGCCTCATCTTACATGATCGTGTAATTGAATATAAACCAATAAGTGGTTCGGTGAAAAAGTTGATATAAAAATATTGTAAGCAGATTGAATCAGTTTAGTTGCTTACGAGATGGAATACGTGGTGGATGTGCAGGCTTTTAGGTGTCCAGTTAATGAATTTATATTGAAAGAATTAGCTATAGTTTTAATCAATGATGATGCTGTACCTTTTTCTGTTTTGTTTCAACCTCCTTGCGAATGGAGCTGCATCCCATCAAAGTATAGATGTATGAGTCGATGGTTGGAATATAATTTTCATGGCCTACCGTGGAATACTGGCGATGTACCTTATACGTTTGTGAAAGAAATCTTGGAAACAATTTTTAAAGATGCTAGTAAAATTTATGTGAAAGGCTTGGAAAAGAAAAATTTGTTTAAAAAGTTTGTTACTCAGAAATCAACGCAAATTATTGACATGTATGATATGGAATGTCCTTCATTGAAAATCTTATGCGCTGAGTCATCTACTAATGTATGCCCACATCATTCAAGCACAAAAAAATTTTACTGTGCACTTTAAAATGTTACTTTATTGAAAAATTGGTTATCTCGAGATAATTAAGAAACAGGTATAAGAAATAAGTGTTTTTCAACTTTTCTTAGTTTTAAGTTAGTATGTAAGTTTAAAAAATGTATTTTTTTCATAAATGAATAAAATTACATACATTTGAATATAAAAAGCTGTTTTTTATTTATAACTCATAATTTTATATATCTCAATGTTGTTTAGGTTATTAAATAACACAATAAATATATTTAACTTTCCATTTATTGAAGCATAGAACTTTTTCTCTTCATAATTGATATAAAATTTTTTTTTTACAGTAATAAATACAATAGTTCATAGTTCAGTCAAGAGTTCATATTATTCATTCATACCTTATAACAGTATTCACTCATGTTTACAAACTGCATTCATTCATTCATTTGCATAAAAAATATATTTTAAAATAACAGTACATTATTATCATCATTGTCGACATCCATGAGCTCAGGCGCTCTATTTTTATATCCCCATGGGAGAGTATCTGTCGAACCAGGAATCAGCACTCGCTTATCATCATGCCAGCTGAGAGCAATCTTATCTTGTTTAATTGAGTGTACATCATGCTTTCGACTTCGGATTAAATGTTGCGTCCGAACCAGGTTTTGGCAAGAAACTAGAGTCTGCTTATAATCATCGAATGTTATTGTTCTTAAAGTTGACTTTTTAACCCCTTTTTCTTTTTTCCCCCCATCGTCACATAAAACTTTATAGGCATATAATTTGGATCGCAAGCCAATAAATTCAGTAATTATTTTTCCATTATTTTCATCCTTCATCAAACCCAATACTTTTTTGTTTAGAAGACGTATACCGTAGACATTATTTGGTGAATAGTCTGATGTATCGAATTTGTGCAAATCTTTTTTAATATAATCGTAGACGTTGGGAACTGTGAATTGATATATTAGGCTGTCTGTGTCTGTATACAGTAATTTTGCATTGTTACCAAATGTGTTTTGAATATAATTATAATAAAAATCATAAATTATTATTTTTGATATGTCAAGAACTGTAAATCCGGTATAAATTGGTTTATTGAAATTAATTTTTGTTTTATTCATTTCAACGATTACCATGTCTTCACCAAATATGGTGAGGCTATGAAAATTTGGTCTTGCGATTAAATTTTTCGCACCATACCGCCCCTCCCATTTGGTTACAAGCCTTACATCTTTATGCTTTCTAACATTCTCCATAGTTTTACCAAAAACTGAATTATTCATTAATTTATAAAAGTTTTTCTCAAACTCATTTACTGATTTTTTCCTACAGTCTGTATTTAGATCAATGTAATCTTTTAACCATGGTTTCTGTTTAAATTGTAATACTCTATGGACTTTAGTTAGCTTCATTCCCAAGGATAAATATTTTTTCAAATTTCTATAATGAACTATATATTTTTTCTTTGGTAGCAAATTTGGTACTAATTTTGGAATTGTGCATTTTGAGATAGGAGGTATGAAATGTTCTGGGCATAAAGGTAAGTCTTTATGTACATCATGAAGCTCTTCTGGATATTCTAAATCTACCTCTAAGATGTAGCCTTCAGGTGAATCATCAGGAATATTGAAAAAGTTTGGTTCATTATCAAAATTTTCAAACCATTTAAAATCTTTGTATGGTAAATATTCGCCCATATCCGCACCATATTAGTTATTAATATCAAAGTACATTATGTAAGACTCTGGGTCATTTGGATTGAAATTTAATCCCATAAATCTATTATTTGCCTTTGCATATCTATTTGAGCATTGGGAAACCCCACCTCGGATACCTTTTTCAATAAATAACAACATTTCAACATCTGTGAATAAATCGAGTTCAATTCCTGTATGTTTTAACATTGCATCAAAAGCTAGTCCCGGTGCTGTGTAATAGTGCAATGGATCTAAAGTGTACGTTGAAAAACATGTTTTTCTAAAATTTTGAAAAATATCGGCCAAAAGTAAAACATCAGTTTTTAAATAAAGATCAGAGTATTCACCCATAGTTTTTAAATTAAAAGTTTTCCATACTTTACAAGCATGTTGATAATCTTGGTCTGAAATATTTGAATCGTTTAATTTTGAATAAAAAGCCTCTTTTATTGGCAATTGTTTTTCCTGCAGTTTTACCCAACTATCGATATAATCATAAGGAAAAACACCTTTCCTTGTTAATAAATTAAATTCATCATCATTTGCGCAATATTGTCTCGTAATTTTCTTCTCATTATTATTTAAATATGATGCCAATTTTTCACGACTACTAGGCATAAATCTAAAAGAGTCAATAAATCGAAGCTTTACATTTGTGCCTTCTACTTGTTTTGTAAAAGATATATATTTCTCTTTGTTTATAGGTAATAATTGAACGCTACCTTCAAAACTTGTAGCTAAGTCTTTTATTAAAAAATGGGCATCATATCCTGATAAGTTATGAAAAACTACAGGAATCACATGCGAGTCTTTATAGTTAATATTACAAGCTTCATGACTTGGACCGCGATATTTACCTGTAAAATGGTCATGATCGCGATGTTCTATGTCATCATTCGTAAAAAGCTTTTCATAAATGTGACATTTTTTTGCCGTTTTAAATTCATGCTCTTGCTGCAATGTTAAAGGCTCCATTGGGATAATATTTTTTAGAAGCAAATATACTTCCTCAGACACACGTTTTAATTCTCTCATGAACCAATGTATACAGTCTTCTCCTCTATAAACTTTAAGTTCAGAAAGAGAATCATCAACATTGCAATATTTATAAAAAGCTACACTTGTTGGGACATGTTTTTGGTAATTGGTTGATTGTACATCTGAATTTTTTTCTAATAAACATTCTATATCAGCATAAATTGCCACAGGGGCTTTTTCCTTAAATCTATAGTTTTTAAATTTCAATATGTTATTCTTTTCAGTTGGTAGTATTACCCTGCATTTATTCATATTTTCGCAGTCAACTTTATGATTATTCAAAGATTTTTCAAATTTAAAATGACATAAACATCGATCACAGAACCAAGTGCGACAATGAGCCTTTATACATTGTGATTTTATCAATCGTGATAGATTTTTAATCCATGCGAAGTGATAAATTCGATTATTTTCCAAAATATCATCATCTCCCTCAGTTAAATCAATGTCTGTATTTTCAATCATAAGGAGATGAATTGTAGGTTAGTCTGATTTAAGTTGACTTAAATACAGCGGAACAATTTCTTCTTTCATACTATTTTCATGAGACTCTATACTATAAACATTTATACTTAAATTATTTAATTTCTCAAATTTCGGTATATCATGTATCTAATAGGAAATTGTATTCCATCATATTTGAGTTCAGTATCGAAATGAGGATAAGAACTAGTACGGTTAGAATCTCTTTTAGCAGGGTACAGAGCTGCCATAACCGACCAGAGAAAACAAAAAGCATCAGTATTCTCTACATTTATAACTGCTCTTTTATCTCTTACAAATTTTGGTAATCGTATGTAAGTTGACAAACCAGCAACTGAAAGTGGTGTATATTTATTGAAATTCACATTTAAATTTATAATTTCTTTTAATTTCCAATTAGACTTTGTTTGTTGAAACTCTTCAACTTCAAATAATATTTTCTCTCTTACTTTAATCTCAAACCATTCACCAATATCTGTCAACTCAAGAATAGTTTCATTTTTGGTGTTAAAAAATTTTATTTCTTCTATTTCCCTACCTTCTTCTGAAGCACTGAATTTAGCAGCTAAAATAACGTTGAATTTTGAACCCCCCATAATTTTAAGAGCATTTTTTATTCTTGCAATAATCATTTTCTTTGCATCATCTAAAAAGCTATTTAAATCCTTATGTGTTAAATTTATTATTAAACCTGTTCTAATGCGACTCTTGAAGGCAGTCTCCATGTCTTCCCACTTGATATTTTGTTTGTCCACAGCTTCATTGACCCCTGCTCCTCTTCTTCGTAACTTCTTGAATTTTCGATTTCTGGCTTTTAAAATCCCAACTAGAGATTGAATTTTATTTTTTTGACCCAAAGAAATGTCTTTTCCTCTTCTTAGGAGTTTATTCAACAGCCTTATGTTTTGGATTCCACCTCGGATCCAAAAATCAATTTCTTCAAATGTTGCATTTCCTTCCAAAATTTCATACGCTTCATCCATCATTTTAATAAGTCTCTTACACTGCTCTGAATTCATTTTCAAAATATTTTTAAAAATATGCTCACTGAATAATTGTCAAGGTTGAAAAGTCGAACACTAAATACTAGATAGATTGCACTAAATATTCCAGTTAATTTTTCCACTGTATGCTACACACTGAATAGTAGCTAATTGTATACTAAACTCACGTTGAACTGTATATTATTATATTGCTTTCAATTTGTCTGCCGACTCGCTCGGAGGGTTGATATCAACTGGGGAACTCATTTAAAAATCCGAGTTATATATACATATATATTGTATATTATACATAGAACCATAAGTATGAATGTATAGACTATAGCTGGAGTCTAAGATCGGTCGATGACTATAGTTGACAGTTTCTTATCTGGAGTTCAGGCTAGACACCGCGACGCCAGATTACAATACTCATACGTTACACTCGTGCCGCTGTTCCACGCTTCTTTACATCCAACTATAGAAACCTGAGATTGGAATTTCAAGAACTGTTTACATCAAACGTGTTATTTAAAAAATCAAAGACAGGCTCCCATACTTATGATGTATTTATAAAATGTTTAAACCATTCGTTTGTCGGCAACATTAAAGGCAATACTGCCAAGGGGTTTGTTATTAAAAAAATATCAAAGAGATGACGTCATATGAGTGACACATTATACTTCTGGAACGTATTTATTGAAGACTGAGCAACGTTACACTTACGTTTGTTGCCCAATCCTATGAAAAATATATAACGTTAACAATTCGTTTGTTGACAAATATCAAAGGGTGAGCCGCTAAGGAATTTGTTATTGAAAAATCAAACTCGCTTCTTGGAAAAATGATTCTTAAATTTGAAAAACAACATTCCATTGCAATTATCACATCCTCTGAAATGTAACAGCGGATATTACGTCATCATTCATTTATCAATTTAAATATCCCCCCCCCCCCCATGTCAATCTCGAACCTTCTAAATTTAACATGAACCACGGTCTTCTTAGCATGGAACAGAACCATGTCGGTAACATGTCGGTAACAGGAATCTTGCGTTAGAACTCCCCCTGCTTATCTACTATTTATACATTTCTTTGAATTTAAAATTGCATTTCTGAAAATTTGAATTAATAATAACCTTTTATACTAATTCTATAAAAAATTAAAACGTATGTCTATATGATTTTGAAAACTGAATTCGTATAATAATTTCAAAACATCGCAAACATGGACAGAACCTACATAATTCGAATATATCAATTTTGGATGTAAATAAACATTTATTATACAAATTATAACCAAAATGCAATTAGTTAACCTTGAAGTGAATAATCAATGCATGTACTTAGTTGAAACGAATTAAAATTCAATCTTTATGTGATTTATTATTATGAAAGAATTTAATCAGTTAATAATTGAATGATCATTTCAGGACATGAGAAGCATTAAATAATTATCTTCATCAAATCATTCAAATAATTTTTACCTTATATTTTTCTGAAAATTTGAATTATTATTAACCTTTTCAACTGATTTCAAAACAATTAAAACGTATATAAACATAACTTTGAAATTTTAATTCAGATACTCATTTCACAAGATCAAAAACATTTAAGAAATTATGTAACTGGAATACGGGTATTTCAAATATATATATATATATATATATATATATATATATACAGGGTGTCCCACCACCTATGAACATGCCGGTACTGGGTGATAGAGGACAAAAAAAGGAACAGAAAAGTCCTCTGGCAAAATTTGATCTGGGCCTTAGTTTAGGCACAGTAAAGCTTCAAAGTTGGGCATAATGAACCAATCAGAATCGAGCTTCAGCAACCACTTGTTTGTCTCATAAGTGTTAAGATAGTGTACGTGCTGGCGGTTCACTTCAGCTCCTGCAAAAATTTCACATCGTTGATCTTTGATTGTTTCTAGAAGACGCGAAATTCAAGCCTTTAACTTTTTTAAATTCTCAGTTGCTCTTGCAAACGTTTATTACCGTCCTTAAAATAACATAACATTTGCTCAACCTAAAAAGAATGAATTTCAATTTAATACAGAACTTTCCTGACATTTTGTTCCATTTTTTTTTAATAAAACCAACAAAGTAACTTAAAACTCGGAAAAGCAAAACAAACTTTTGTTATTGAAAATTAATTAACAAGTCTACGATAAGTAATTCTTTGCGATTCATTACAAATTTTTTTGTTACATTCATTGTGACAAATTTAAAAAAAATGGGAAATCCAAACAAACTTTTGTTCTTTAAAATGATACGTTTATTATTACAAAAACAATAAAGAAATCTAAAGCTGCGGAAACGAAACGAACTTTTGTTCCTTAAACTTAACTAACAACCCTAAAATAAGAGACACATTTTGTACCAAACGAAAGTAATTCTTTGCGACTCGTTGCAAATTTTTGATACATTTATTATTACAAAAACAATAAATAAATCTAAAGCTGCGGAAACGAAACGAACTTTTGTTCTTTAAACTGAACTAACAATTCTAAAATAAGAGACACATTTTGTACCAAACGAAAGTAATTATTTGAGATTCATAGCGAATCTTTTGTTACATTTATTGTAACAAAACCAACAAAAAATTGAAACCGGCAAAACCAATCAAACTTTTGTTCCAGAAAATAAATAAACAAGTCCAAGATAAGAAAACTCATATTTAAATCCTCAAAAGTAATTCTTCGCAACTCTCTACACAATTTTTGTTACATTTAATGTAACAAAACTAAACAAAGAATTTAAAGCTCGGGAAACGAAACGAACTTTTTTTCTTGATAACCAAATAGTTTAAAATTCGAAAACACATTTTGAACCTCCAAAAGTAATTTCCGCAACTTTAGATTTCTTTATTGTTTTTGTAATAATAAATGTATCAAAAATTTGCATCCCATGCAAAAAAATTACTTTTGGTGTTAAAAATGTGTTTTCTTATCTTAGACTTGTTAGTTAATTTTAAAGTTCAAAAGTTTGTTTGGATTTCCCATTTTTAATTTTGTTTAAGTTTGTTACAATAAATGTAACAAAAATTGTTGTAATGAATCGCAAAGAATTATATATCGTACACATCACAGAGAATTTCTTTTTGTGGTTTGAAAGGTTTTTTCTCATCTTAGGTTTGTAGATTAATTTTGAAGAACAAAAGTTCGTTTGGTCTTCTGAATTTGAAACATCTTTGTTGGTTTTCTTACATGAAATGTCAGGAAAGTTCTGTATTGAATTGAAATTCATCTTTTTTAGGTTGATCAAATGATATGTTATTTTAAGGACGGTAATAAACGTTTGCAAGAACAACTCAGAATTTAAAAAAATTTAAAGGCTTGAATTTCGCGTCTTGTAGAAACAATCAAAGATCAACGATGTGAAATTTTTGCGGGAGCTGAAGTAAACCGCTAGCACGCACGCTATTTTAACAATTATGAGACAAACAAGTGGTTGCCAAAGCTTGATTCTCATTGGTTCATTATGCCCAACTTTGAAGCTTTACTGTGCCCAAACTGAGGCCCAGATCAAATTTTGCCAGAGGACTTTTCTGTTTCTTTTTTTGTCTTCTATCACCCAGTACCGGCATGTTCATAGGTGGTGGGACACCCTGTATATAAGCTTCTATTATACAAATTATAGCTAATACTCCATTACATAACTTGAAAATAAATGATTGATTTATGTCACTTAGTAGAGAAAAATGAAAGATCAATCTTCATGTATTTACAATCGTGAAAAAAATTAATCAGCTAATAATTAATTGATCAGTTTGCAAAATAAGAAGCATTCAACTATAATTCCTATTAAAGCATTCAAATAATTTTTACTTCACCTAATTTTTTTTTAATTTGAACTTTCAGTTCTGAAAATTCAATTTATTAATAACCTTTCAAACTCATTCCAGAAAATGTAAGTTCCAATAGAATCGATTGATAATAATTAATGAATCAGTTCACAGCATAAAAAGCATTAAACAATTATTTTCATCGAAACATTCAAATAATTTTTACATTGTATATATTTTTTTCGTTTGAAATTATATTTCTATACATTTAATTTATTAATGATACATGTACATATTGATTAATGACTTCAATACATAAAAAGCAATAAACAGTTATTTTTATTAAAACATTGAAATAATTTTTACTTTATATTCTATAGAAAATTTGAATGATTAATAATCTTTTTAAACTTATTCCATAGGAAAGTAAAATATATGTACATATAATATGAAAATCATAATTTAGGTACGTATTTCACAACATCAAAAAAATTTACAAAAATTATACAATTGGAATAGAGGCTTTTTTAACATAATTAATCTTTTATTGTAAAAATTATAGTCAATATTCAATCACATAGCCTTGAAGTAAATAATCAATTTATGTACTTAATTTAAACAAATCAAAATTTAATATTTATTTAATTTAATATTGTGAAAAAAATTAATCAGCTAATAATTAATTTATCTATTCACAACATAAAAACCATTATACTCTAATTTTCGTTCAGGAATTCAAACAATTTTTACTTTACATTCTTCTTAAATTTTAACATTCATTTTTGAAAATTTGATTTATTTGTAACCCTTTTTAGTAATTTAAGAAAAAATTAAAACATATTCACATATAATATTTAAAATTAAATTCAGATAATCATTTTGCAACATCGCCAATATTGACAGAAATTATTTAATATTAATAGCGGTATCGCCAATATCAATTATATAAACTTGAAGTGAATAATAAATTGATGTACTTAATTGAAACAAATCAAAATCAATCTTCATGTAATTTAATATTTTGAAGAAAAAAATTAACCAGATGAGAAATATTTAATCAGTTCGAAAAACAAGAAGTATTAAATTATAAATTTCACTAAAGCATTCACATCATTTTTAATTTACATACATTTTCTAAATTTGAACTTTCATTTCTGAATATTTGATTTATTAATAATATTTTAAACTAATTCCAGAAATTGTGAGTTCCAATAGAATCAGGTAATAATTAATTAATCAGTTCATAAGACGAAAAGCATTAAACAATTATTTTCATCGAAGCATTCAAATAATTTTTACATTATATTCTCCTTCAAATTGAAAATTTCATTTCTTTACATTTAATTCATTATTAACCTTTTAAACCAATTGAAAAAAAACTAAAATATATGTACGTATAATCTTGAAAATTGAATTCAGATAGAGTCATGTCAGGTCACAAGCATTTGAAACTATTATATAATTGTAATAGAGGTATTTCAAAGAAAAAATAAACTTTTATTATAAAAATAATAGCTAATTAATTTATAATACATAGTAGTTAGATATAATTTTGAAAATTGAATTCCGATTCTCATTTAAGCATTAATCTTTCATTTTCATTGAAGCATTCAAATAATTTTTACTTTATATTTTTTTCAAATTTGAACTCTCATTTCTGATAATTTGAATTATTAATTGTGTACGAACGAAAAAAAACGAGGAATACTCACCCAAATCTCTTGTTGACGAACAGTTAGTTATCGTCCAATATACAATTGAATTAGTTGAAAAATGTATAGTGATTTTGAAAAGTATTAGAAGGCGAACACTTTTTAATTGATATGTACACTGTTTAATCATTGAAAAATGGAATGTTCCAAGTTCATCAACTGTAATGCTAAATACGCTAACTTCCAAAATTAAAAATAAAACCTTGAAAATTGAGCCTCTTGAATTTTAAATCTTCATAGAAGCGTTGAGCAGTCTCAAATTGTATTAAAAATCTTTTAATAAAAAAATGTAAATGTTTATTTGACAAATTTCAATTTAAAGTATGTTGGACTTAAATAAAACTTGAAAGCTAACATATTTTTTCTCTGAACCTATACAAATTAAATATTTTTGTAGTGTAGAATATCGTCGCTTAAGTTCTGATACCACCAAATCATTTTTTATCATTTTTCAGGAGTCACAAAAAACTGTTTTATTCTGAAACTGCTATTTGTTTCTTCTGAAAGAGGTTAGTATGGTGGCTGCCCGGCACTATTCAACTGATCTTTTCATTCATTTCGGAGCGAATATTTGATTCGGAAAACGTAATAAACCCATTTTGGCCAAAATGTGGATTAGGCGGTGTCAGGACTTAAGTGATAGTATGTTGCATTACAAGGGATGAAGCTAGGGTCACCAGACGTCCTTATTTAGGAGGACGTGCCTGCTTGTCCTCCTGTCCTCTTAAACATTGGAAAACCGATGAAATGTCCTACTTTTTGGTCCAAAGACAAAATTAACCTTCTTTTCATCAAATAATCAATACGATCGCGTTTTATATTTTTTTCATCATACCTCAATCGAAAATTTGACTTTCCATTATCCATATGATGAAAAATTATATGCATGACGCGGGCCGAGGCAACGAATTCACTCATGTGATATCAGCCCTCGCTTCGCTGGGGCAGCTAACTTGACGCTCGTGAAATCGTTGCCTTTCGACCCTCGTCACGCAATATACTATTCCCTCTTTATTCGAAAAAAGTCTGAAAATTCATAGTTATTGCGTGCCATTGGAGAATCTGGAAAAGATGTAAATAAAAATATTAAAAAATTTATGATAAAAATTTTTTTTTTTTTTTCCAATCACACGATACTATTATGGACAAATGGATATCACAGTAATATAAATTACACCTTTTAATTATTTACTGTAATTGTTATTAACAAATCACATAAACGAATTGTCCAAATTTCAAGTTTTCTTTCGAATTTTTTTTTCATAAAAAATGGCATGATTATGAAAAACAGCTCGAAAGAAAACTTCAAATTTGGACAATTTGTTTATATCATTTGTTAATATCAATTACTTTAAATAATTAAAAGGTGTAATTTAAATTACTGTGATATCCATTTGTCCATAATAGTATCGTGTGTTTGGAAAAAATTTTTTGTTACGCAAATGTAAATTTTGACGATATGCTTACGTAATTTGTTTATAACAATCATAAACATTCATTTTTACCACTTTTTTATTATATAATTCTCTGTGTTAATTTCTTTTGTTTTCAATAACAAAAAAATGTTGCGCTGATAGAAAAGGACAAACCACATATTTGTTTATAAAATTTGTTAACAACAAATATGTTGTTTATTAAACAAATTATTTACATTCGGTGAATATTTATGCATGCATTTTGGACGATTTAGAGTATAGTTTCGTTGTTTGCACTTATATAAAAAATAATAATTTGAACTTTCCTATTTTTTCCGTCATATTTATTAACACAGCAATTTGTTTAAACAAAAAATAAAAAATCGCTTTACTTACGCTTGTTTCAAATTTAATTATGAGTATTCACAACAAAAAGCTTAAAATCGGGTAAAAAGTACGACCTCTGGACGAATTTGACCGCGAAAATCCATTTATGGACCACTGTGCGTCTGGTCGCCCTAGATGAAACATAGTGTTTGCAACGAGCGTAAAGTTTGCTGTCCGAGCGAAGCGAGGACTGCATTCACACGAGTTGCGATCGCTGTGTTACATTCCGAGTAATGCATATTATGTTTCATAGCAAATCTATTGAAAATTCGAGTTTCGGTAACTGTAGAGCGGGTTGAAACACGGTGTTTGCATCCCTAGGGTTGAAACGGGCGGGAAGCCCGTGAAGAGCTCCTCTGGCGCTCAAGCTATAAAGCCTATTGTGCCACACCCTTACTTATTCACTCTCAGCAGTCGACCCCAGACCTCTTGACAAAGCCCAGTAAGTCGATCACTGATCGCGTTTCAATTTCCTTTGTTTCCATAAAATGGACGCCGAGGGTCTGTTGCCTGAGCCTAGCTAATGCGGGGCATTGGCATAATACATGCAGGAATGTTTCGATATTCCTGCCGCATCTTCTGCACTCCGTCGTGGGGCTATACCTCATTTTGTGCATGTGATAGTTAAAGTGATTGTGCCCTGTCAGGGTCCGTATCACTGTCCTTATGTCTTTCTTGTGTAAACCTAGGATTTCCCTGGCTCTGTCCATCCGATAGGTATACCCCAGGATGGATTTCGCCTGACGGCATTCCTTGGTTTGTTCCCAGTATTCCCTGTGTTTTCTTCGGATCTAGTTTTTAATGTCCTGCATTGTTTTAAATTCCGCCCGTGGCCACCAGACCACGGCCGCATGCAGGAGCCTGGCTTTTAAGACAGCAGAGTAGAGCCATGCAAGCATTTTAGGCCCTCGCCCCCACGTCAACCCAAAGGCTCTCCTGCACATCCAAAAAGTCATGAGGAATTTCCTGCATTGGGTCTCCAGGTGCTTTGCCCAGCCGAGCTCACTATCTAGGATTACTTCCAGATATCTAACTAAATCTGAAAACGTTAGCTTCCCACCACAGAATACAGAAGCGTCAGCTTTCTGAACTTTATAATTCCTCGTGAAAATGACCAGGTTGGTCTTTTCCGGATTTACCGAGAACCCTGAGCTATCGCACGTCTACGATGCGCAGCGCCGACCATATAAGACCCATCAGTGTTTCCATATGAGCCCCCCTAACTAGGATTACAAAGTCGTCCGCATATCCTTGGGTATAGTACCCCTCATTATTTAACCTTCGAAGGAGGCCGTCCACTACAATGCACCACAGGAGGGGCGACAGGACACCCCCCTGTGGGCAACCCCGTGGAACTATCCCCCTTACTAGGCCTTCACCCCAGCTGGTTTCGAGTCTTCTTCGGCGTAGCATGCTTCCTATCCAGTATACTAGCTGGTCCGACTCGCCACATCTCAAAGCCTCTCGACAGATGACTTCTGGAGGAGTATTGCTGAAAGCACCCACTATATCCAAGAAAGCGCCCACAGCATACCCCTTTTTTCCAACTGCTGCTCGAATTTTGCTACAACAGCATAAAGAACAGTTTCTATCAAGCAGCCTGCTTGGAAAGCATGCTGCCCTCTATGCAGCGGGGTGGTCAAAAGCACCTCATTGCTAATGTATCTCTCCACCAGCTTCTCTAGCGCCTTCAGGATGAAAGATTTTAGGCTGATTGGTCGGAAATCTTTGGCAGCAGTGTAACCATCCCTCCCAGGTTTGGGTATGAAGGCCACTCTGCCATCCTTTGATGCCGATGGCACGTGTTTAATGGCTATACTTGCCCTGAATAATTTTGTCTGAGGAGGGACGACTAAATCCATGCCTTTTTGTAAAAGCGCTGGATAAATGCCATCCGCCCCTGGTGATTTAAAGGGGAAAAGGACCCAACGGATCATTCCACCTTTTTGTAATCAGCGACCTTAGCGGCGAAACTTCAGTCGACCCTCTCCACCCCCTGGCCTCGGTCTTCCTGCTCTTGGTCGCTTCGGATTCGCTGAAAACCCGAAAAGTGAACTTCCATCAGGTGATTCAGCGTTGCTTCTTCATCTTCGGCCAACTCACCATTATCGAACCTTATGAGCCCGAGGCGAGCTTCCGGATTTTTCTCTAGGATCTTGTGGAGCTTCGCTGTTTCCGGAATGTTTTTCGATTCTTCGCAGAAGCCCCTCCAAACTTCCTGCTTCTACTTCCTTATGTTTTTATTGTATTCGCACTGGGCCGTCTTATAGATGTCCCAGACCGAAGGCAATTTAGTTCTATTTGCCATATTGCTCAACATTCTTGTCTTTCTACGGAGTCTCTCAAGGTGGGTGTTCCAACATTCTGCTCCCTTTCTAGACTTTATAGTGCTTGTAGGGCAATTGTTCTCATATGATGTTGTCAGAGCCCTTCGCAGAAAGTCCGCAGCGTGCTCCAACTCATCAATGGTACCATAGCTTGTAGGGAATTCCACAAGCCTCCCTTCGAGTTCCTCTTTATATGAGTCCCAAAGTGTATTTCTAGGGTTTCTAATATTAGATACCACCGGTTTTCCTAGGGTTAATCGGAACACGATGTGTTTGTGGTCCGAAAGAGACTCCTCACCGGAGACTCTTCAATCCAATACCCAGCTCCTCAGTGCACCTGAACATAGAGTCAAATCGAGAACCTCACTCCTGTTTTTAGTCTGGAATGTGGGAGTATCACCCCGATTCAGAATCTCCAGCTCTGTGCCTGCTATGTATTCAATTAAATCTCTTCCTCTGTCATTGATGTTTGTGCTTTCCCACACCGTATGGTGAGAGTTCGCATCACAACCCAACAGCAGAGGAATCTTGTTCTCTTGACAATACCGAATTAGAGCCTCCACCTATCTGGGAGGCGGGGGTCCCTCGGCATGGCAAGGAAAGTAAGCCGATGCAATAAATACCTCTAGCCTTTCTCCGCTACTACTCCTGAGTCTCAACTTAATAACAGTGAGATCTCTAGAGCAGAATTTAGGCACCAAGATCGCATCCATACCCTTGACGGCTATGCATGCCCTTAGCGTTTTTTCGCGGGGCCCCTTATATATGGAGCCACATTCTGATAAGCCACAATTTTTTTCCCTGTATAACCAGGGTTCTTGGATCAGGGCGAGCCCTGTCTGCACCACAGACATGCGTCTGGCTAGAACCGCCGAGGCGCCTTTGCTGTGGTGCAAATGAATCTGCGTAACGGAGATTCCGATCTCAGTATTAAGACCCCTGCGGATCCCAGTTTTGTCACCCGGAAGTTCTTCACCATCTTCACTATTTCGCACCGCCCCTGGTGGGTTGCCCCCTACGGAACCTCCCGCTTTTGGTGGTAGTTTGGGAAAGAGACCCGAAGATCATCCCTCATTGTTTGTGTGTGTTTTTTTTATTATTGGTAACATTTCTGTCCCACGAGAAGTTAGGGGAATGAGAAACACCCCCCACAGAGCCCCGCTTGCAGGGGGCGGGTCTACATACTATGGGATTTGACCTGGTGTCCCACAGTCCCCGTTAAGGCACCTCCTTCGAGAGCCCTACCTGTCCACCTCTGCTGAGGGGGGCAGGCCGGGATGCCAAAGGATTTGTTAACCCTGGTACCATTCAGCTCTCGACACGGCGATCACATCTTAGCTTGGGAGCATGAGAACTCGCGTTCTCGATGTTCGAGTGGGCTTTGCCATTACTCCTTGGAAGGACCGCTCCTTAGTTTGAGTCTCAGCGACCAGAGTCCATCAGTTTCCCAGAGTAGCCACACCTCGCGATATAGCCCCTCAGGTTCACCTATTCCAGATCTGTGGTCAATGAGCCTCGTAAACCCTCCCACCAGCTACAGGGTCCCGCGATCTCTAGGAAGGGCGTGACTTTTTTTACTGACAGAAAAAAATTTAAAGAGGCTACGCTTTGGAAAATTGAACTTTTAATTTTCAAATCCCACCCTAATAAGTAATAATTATGAAATTATCAAAAGTATAATTAGATATTTTTTTACGAGACTTGTTTCTTTCAAGCCCATATTATTTGGATATTGGGATGAAACTTGTTCTCTTGTTTTCGGGCATCCAGTAGAAATAATTTGTGAAATAAAATCTGAGAACCAAGCTTTTAAAAGAAACTGATATTTTTTTAATTTTAACCCATTTTTGTAATTTAATACATTTTTGTAAATGACGGTCTTGCGGTAAAGATATTAGGATAAAACTGTATTTGGTGTTGCCCGGCATCAAATACAATAAATTAATTTGCAAAATACAATCCGAGAACCGAGCGTTTAGGATAAAACGTAGTTTTCATATCGTGATACCGCCTATTACTATTGTCTTGTAACACAAAAAAAAAAGAAGTGAATTTTTGTTTTGGGTAATTTTCTAGCAGATAGAGTTGAATTTTTTCGCATCGAAACAAAACAAGGTTCAATGGAGTTGACATGATAACCATTACCCATGTGGTGGGTAAATCTTAACACGTGAAGTTAATTTTTGTTGCAGGTAAATATTACCCTGAAGTCGCTGTAAAGTTACATTCTGTTTTTTTCTGTAAAGGCTGGTCTATTTAGTTTTCGTATCACTACGGTTAAAATATGTTGTACTATGTCTTTTTATATAAAAACTCCGGCGAAACAGAGGTCTATACACGGGTCACCCTCTTTGCTTAAGTATCATTTAGGTCCTTCAGCATGAACCGCCAGACAACTTCACTTCACTGGGTATGGGCACGTGAAAATTTTTCTTCTCTAAGGTGGGCTTAGAATCACTGTTTGAATATAACAACAGCAAGTAATAACCCGTGGCTGCATCCGACCTTATTAGAAGTACTCGCATTTGCGTAGAAATTTGTCCTGGGGATAGGAAAATTGCAGTAAACCGCCTCCCGAGTTCAGCCGTTTTTTCGACAGTCAAGTTTGAAGGCAGACTTCTACCCTGCCCATCAAATGCACACAATCATCCTCGGCGTCAAACCTTTCACTCGACATTAGTTAAATCGCAGCTCGATCGCAGCGAATACATAACCTTGTCGTATGTCGCAGATATTCACCCATCTGAATGCTATCCGCGCTCGAAATGGCTTGACGTATCATATAAACACCTTCCTTGTCGTTTATGTTTATGAACCTGTATTTTATACATCATGCTTCAAAATGCTTGTTCATAAACCTAAACGGCAAGAAAGGCGTTTATGATTTTTTTCTGAAGTTTGGTGAGGTGACAAGTGACTCATGCAAAATGCAGATACGACTTTTTAATTTGGGACGGCAGATCTGGACTCTTCCCGAGTCCAGATTCACCTAGCAGCTAAACGGCATCGGTATGATACCGCCAATAATAATTTATTACTTCATTTTATTGCTAAGCCATTTATTTACGTGTTCAAACAAAATAAATGCGTTTTTCGTTTAGAAACATTGCGAATTTCAGTCACAGTTGCCTTCAAAAATATATCAGCAACAAATGTTATCTTTTGTTTTTTCTGTATATATGAACCCTGGATAAATAATTACATCTAGTAGCAGGATCAACGAATTAAAAGCTTTTCTTGTTGGAGCTTAATCTCGCACAAATTTAAACCGTGTTGCGATAGTGATTTGCGCTCGCACTCGAACCGGAGTGCATTCTCGACGAGAATGAAGTTAAGATAATCGCGGTAAAGCTCGGAGCGCGACAAATTGGAAAGAAGGTAGGGAAATGTAGAGAGCCGCAAGTCCGACTTAATGGAAAGTGGGTCGTTGCGCAATCTCGATAAATCCTCTCTTTCGTAATTTCGGGAACGCCCTGCTGGAAATCGTGGAAAAATCCGCAGTATCCGCAGCTTTTCCGGATGGACGGGTAATCTAGTAATCGAATTTTCGCGAAAGAGCTCTTCAAAGATCTTTCGGTGTCGACGAAACTCGAATCGCTCAATTTCGAACGCCGAGTTTAACTGGGGAAAGGTTGTCGAATTCATTTTTCAATACAAGCTGATAACGAGTCTCACACTACAATAGATTTATCGAATATGTCTGTAAATTTTCATAATAATAAATTATTTTAAGAAATGCTTCGTTCATTTGCATTAATTATTACCACACACGGAAAAAATAAGTTGTCGAAACTTTACTTGACGAGTCACCCATTGCAGGACAGGCCACGTTTTTTTAAGGATATCATCTAATTCTTACGAAAGAACCGCCGACTTCATCGGAAAAGTGAAAAAAGTCAATGAATTATTGGAACACAATCTAAGAACATCAGTTATCGAATTTTTATTCCGCAGATTTTGACAAAGTTTTAGACAAGCATTCAATTTTTTATAAAAAGTCCTCCGGATTCCAAAAGATTTTAAATAAAATAAATCTACCACTGAAACGAATAACTGATTTATAAGTTGTCCAAGAATTCATTAACTGTCTTCTACATATCTATATATGCACAATCTACAGTCACATTGGACGCTTATGTGAACACGTAGTGACGCTCAGGTGAAGTGGTGTATGTATAAGTCTGAATGGAGTCGCGGTAACCGGCAATGAACTAATGAGCGCGGAGTTGAATTTGGCTCTTTACGGGGGTTTGTGCAAAATATTCAATATGTTACGTTAGCCATGGGGTCTAGTTGTTATAGGGAAAAGTTGCGTTCGATGCGTCATAGACATAGTGGAGCGAGAGGAGTGAGATCTTTTTTTCTGAATAAATTTGAATTTAATAAATTTTAATTTATATCTCCATCTAGTCTGTAATGACAAAATAATTTTTCTGTATTAGAGGAATTTATCTCTGATCGATATTGTAGATTTCCATTATTCACAGTATGTGTGATTGGATTTCTCAACGGATCGATAATTATAACCTCCGATGATAATACAGATTCCTATTTAAAATATTGATTGTGTAACACCTTGCTAAATAAGCGTATATCAGAAAAACAGTATCTTTCTCTGATCTCTCTGTAGCTCAATTGGTAGAGCACCTGACCGGAAATCAGTTGATCTGGTGTTCAAATCCCAGTGGGGCGAGAGGAGTGAGATCTTTTTTTCTGAATAAATTTGAATGTTTTTGGTCTACATGCTCTCAAATCAATATGTTTTGAATATTGATTATTAAGTTTGTAAGTTGTGAAAAAAATTTCTCTAGCTTTGCTGGGATTCGAACTCCAATTGAAAATTAATATCTTTGATTGAAATGGTCTTTTTTCTTGTTAAAAATATTTTTTTACTGAGAATTTAACTATTTTGTTTAAATGCGTCTTTTGATAGAAAATTAATCTTCTTGGTTAAAAATTTATTTTTTTAGGTTGAAAATTCAACTATTTGGCGAAATTCATCTTTTTGGGTCGAAAATTTAACTGTTTTGTTGAACATTCTGAGTGCATAATTTGTCCTTTTTGATTGAAAATTCCTCTTTTTTTGTGTATGGTTTGTCCCTTTGGCTTGTAAGTTTAAATTATTTGGAAGAAAAGTCATCTTTCTTGGTTGAAAAGTTATCTTTCTGGGTTCAAAGTTAACTTTTATGGTTGAAAATGATCTTTTTTTCTTGAATTCAACTTTTTGGGTTGCAATTTCAAGAGTTTTCTAAAAAATTCGCTTTCTGGCTTAAAAATTCAACGTTTTCGTTGAAAATTCCTCTTTTGCTGAAAAGTTCAATTATTTGGTTGTAAATTCAATTTTTGAGCTGAAAATTAATGATTTTAAAATGAAAATTGAACTACTTGGTTGAAAATCCATCTTCGATGGTTAAAAAATATTT
The DNA here is from genome assembly GCA_932178445.1 of Andricus quercusramuli. Classification (NCBI taxonomy): domain Eukaryota; kingdom Metazoa; phylum Arthropoda; class Insecta; order Hymenoptera; family Cynipidae; genus Andricus; species Andricus quercusramuli. The sequence continues at coordinate 51,964 of CAKNXH010057422.1, forward strand.
TCTTGTAATAATTAATCTTTACGGGTTTCAAAGTGAACTGTTTTATAAAATATTCGATTTGGCCTGAAAACTCAACTCTTTTTTTGAAAATTCATCCCTTTTGATAGAAAATGAATGTTTTTTGATTAAAAACTACCTCAGGTGCGCTTAAACTTGTGAAGAAAGCAGGCGTATTTGGTAAGATATGTTAATGCAGTGCAGTGCATTTAAATGCCAGAGCGAAGTAAAACCGGTGATGCTGAATGTGTAAGGAATTTAAGCGAAAAGCTGTCGAGGTTAGGAGTATCCGCTTGTTCAAAAGTATTCTTTTTTTTAATAGTTGGGTTAAATTAAACTACAAATTGTTCCATTTTAATTGAATTTGGTGAATAAAAATACATGATATTGTTGTTCTAACCTTAAAATTATGTCTGTATATTGATAAATGGGTGGCCAATCATTGTCATTGCGAATAAAGCGGAAAAATGATTGGCCATAATTTCTGAAAAGGAAATGACAAATATGTTTGGCAAAATAGATTTAAAATTGTTCAAACTTTGTATAGGCCATGTATATAATTGTCTGTCGCATTGTCTTACAAATATTGAGCGGAAATTATGTCAAGAACAGTTTTTGGCTTCGGCCAATCATTATACAATTTAAAGACGAATCACTATGCTTTCGAAGTCAGTAATCTATAACCTAATGTGGCCAACGAGGTGGCCTACGAGGTGTGACAAGTAATGAGACTGATTCCATAAAAACCGCATATTTAAAAATTATTCTACAACTCTGCCATCCCCTTCAAAGTAGTCCCCTTGGGCAGCTATACAACGATTCCAGCGCGTTTTCCAAGCTTCGTAACATTTCTTGAACGCTTCGACTGGGATGTCCGCGAGTACCCTCGTCACGGCCGCCTGGATGTCCGTAATCGACTCAAAATGGGTTCCTTTGACCACCGATTTTGTTCCAGGGAACAAAAAAAAGTCACAGGGTGACATATCGGGCGAATAAGGCGTCTGTTGCAACACGGCAATCCCTTTAGAGGCCAAATACTGGGACACGCTGAGGGCGGTGTGGCACGGCGCGTTGTTGTGATGAAGGATCCAGTTACGAGCGATGTCTGGGCGCACCCCGTTGACTCGTTTTCGCAATCTTTCGAGTACTTGGCGATAGTAGACTTGATTTGCTATTGGGGTTTCACCGAATCTGGCGCAAAATTTTATCGCGACGCGTTGCTCTTGATTTCTTTTCTCCATTGTCGTGACGAGCACCACCAACACACGTCTACTCAACACGACACAGCAGGCGAACTAAACAACCTAGACCGATGGTAAATATATCAATGGAGAGGGGAAGCATGCCAGGGAAGGGGAAGGGAATTTCAAGGTCGCAGGTTTACCATAAGCGCGGCAATAAAATCAGTCTCATTACTTAATTGTCACACCTCGTATGACTGCATTTCACCATATTTCAATGGCTCATCATACAATGATTGGCCTATGCTAATCACTCGGTCGTCGTAGTCAGTAAATGCGTTTTCAGGTTTTCGTAGCCCCGGATAGGAAGTTAGGAACCCCTAAAGTTTTGGTCCAGTGTCCATCCGTCTGAAAATGAGCGGAGGGGTAGTAGGGGAAGTGAGGGGCAATGAGGGAAGGCGAAGTGAGGGGACTGAAAGTAGGAAAATTGAGGCGGATTAGGAGAGGGGAAGTAGGGGAAATGATAGGAGGGAACGTAGGGGAAATTAGGTGTGGAGAAGTAGGGGAAATGAGGGGAAATTATTGGATGCGAAGTAGAGAAAGCGAGGGAAATTTCGGGGAGGGAGAGTGGTTTAAGCTGGGGAAATGGTGGGAAATATCGAAGGGGAAGTAGGGCAAATGAAAGGTTATAAGAGGGGTAGGGAAAACGATGGAGGGGTAGTATGCGATATGAGTGAATGTAAGGCAAAGTAGGGGAAATGATTAGAAATTACGGTGAGTAGGGTAGGGAAGTAATGGCTGGAGAAGATATTTACGGGAAGGGTTGTGTTACCTGTTGAAATGAGGAGAGGGGGAAGTTGTGCAGGAAGTAGTTGTTAAGGGGAGTGGGGCAAAGGGTGATGTGAGAGAAGGGGAAGAAGGGGATGTAGGGTTAACTTACTATGGTAATTTGAATCTTTATAAAATTCATTATGCACCTGTCTATTTTAGAATTTCATTCGACGCTTGCATTGTTTTTTCAAATCTTTAAAGTGGAAAAATTCCTTAAATGGCCAACCATTGTACCAATTACCCTAATTATAGTTAGAGGTGCAATTGCTTAGATTCTGGCGACTGTGTTGAAAAATTTAATGCGAGAAACGCACGGCTAACAGAATTTTCGACAGTTACTAATATCGGAAGTTGATATCGGGAAGATGGATGTGTATTTGGTGATGGCGGGTTGTCGTAAGTCGTAACATAGCAGCCTAAGCGCTTAGGCAAAAGTAAATACAGGGTAGTTCCGCGATGCTGGCTTTGATGGTTGCCTGGAATGGGCACATGTTCGGAAGTGAGGAAGTTTACAATCCAAGTCTTCCCATATATTAAGTAAAGTTACTCCAAAGTCGTAAACGTTGAAATATATCAATAGCCGAGCAAGCACTAAATATCGCCTTATTCCCTTCCCACTTCTTCCCGACGTCGAACCTTTCCTATCCACGCCCTTTCGACACGATCTTTGGTTCCGACCTCATTCTTGCCTTTCAATGGGTTAGTTAGACGCTCCAATGCCATCGAATGATATTTGTTTTAAAACTTTCTTCTATCCGGGGATGTTAAAGAACTATGTTACATTGCCACGGGGTGGGGTTAACACGTTTTGTGACGATTTGTGATTTAGGAGAGGGGTGGGGGACGCAGAATGGGACGTCAAACATGGAAAATATGGGCCGATGACAATTCCGCCCCAGCTACCTGCGTACGGTTGGTTCCCGTACTACGCGGCTTCCCCTCAGTCAGCCGAACTGCTGCTGCCGAGCCTGATCAGCGGAAGTCCTTCGTATCTAATGAGGACTAAAATGCGGAATATTACATTTTTTTAAGTTAGCACTTGGTAATTTACAAATATAATATTCGAAATATGTGAATTATAACGATTCCGACGATATATTATTGGACTTAAATGTCCAAATTAGGCTAGGAATGAGACTATTCATACTTTTGCGAAATGCGATTGTTTGAGAAATAAACCAAATTCATGACGTTATTTGAAAAGTTTTCAAATCTGGCCAAATCTCAGCTTCCGGAATTTCCTCAAGTTAAACAAAATATTGCACCGATAAATTAAAGCTACTGCTGTTGATTCAAATAAAATATACTGCAAAATTTTCCATAAAATTTCACATAAACTTAAAAATTTATTCTTTAATTTTCAACTTTTTAAGTCAAATAACATATCGTTGGAATCGTTAGAATTCGCAGATTTCGAATATTATATTTTAATATTACCAAGTCCTGAATTTAAAAAAAAATGTTATATTCCGCATTTTAGTCCTAATTAAGTACAAAGGACTCCCGCTGACCAGGCTAAGTAGCAGCAGTTCGTCTGACTGAGAGGAAGCCGCATAGCGGGGGACCGTACACAGGTAGTTTCAGCGGAACTGACCATCACCCGAAAATATAACTGTTGAAAAAGATTTTTTGAAATACCGAGTGAAAATATTTCGACTTAAGTTGGACTTCATTCGGCTTGAATTCGACTTTAAGACGGCTATGTCTCGCTCGCGGACAGAGGCGAGACTTTGAAGTCGTAGATGAAAGTCTTAACGTTTATGGTGGAAATTCTCGATGGGCGTTACTTGCCAAGTCGATTCGAACTTCTCTTAAAACAAGAAGTGTTGTCGTAAGTCTTGATAAATATACGGAATTTCTCTTAAAGAAAATTGTATTACTGATCAATTGTTCTAGCCTTTAGGGATGAGCAATTATCCTTTATAGTTGAAATCTGCTAAGGTTTAAATTTTACAACCGATAAAATTTCTAATTTTGTAATAAATGATTTGCAAATTCAATATTTGTAAGCTACCTATCTCAAAAAGTACAGGCAAATAAAATTTTCAATAAAAAGACTAAAACTGTCATTTTCTACTAAAATCTAGTGCACTGTTCGACATAGAAAAAAATTGATAATATTTTTACATTCGCCATCCAAAGGACATAATCACTGCAGGTAAACAAACTTATTAATACATAAAAAAATAAATACCATGAAGATAAATAAAATTAACATCCTGTAAAATTTAAAGCGGATTAGTGATGATCCTCGAAGGCGTTGTTTTAATGTTGCCCTTGTCTTGAGTTCGACTTTAGGACAAAATAAGGTCCTAATGTCTTGATTGGAGGGTAATTAAAGTCAAATTATTTTTACTCGGGACGCTTAAAAAAATTAAAATTAGTGATTTTATTTTACAAGTAGAGCATCCAAATACAGACTTCACCTTATCTTTTATGTTCCCCTCCTTTTTTCTATTGTAAATAATTCATCCTTTTCCCCTTGTGCTCAAGAAGCTTGCCCTTTTTCTCGTTTTTTCGCTTGAATACGAAATGAATTAATAGAACCCAATAACAACATCCAACTATTTTTCCTTGAAAGTTAATTCATTTCAATTGAAAAGTCTACTATTATATGTATTGTTGGTTCAGAATGCATCTCTTTTGGTTAAAAATTCTTTTATTTGACAGAAGAATTGAAAATTGAACTACTTTGTTCAAAATTCGTTTTTTTAGTTGGAATTTAATTTTTTAACTCGATCGATTTTTGTATTTTTTCTTGTAATTTTTATCATTTTCTCAGCTTATATTGAGCATTCAATAGCTTATAACTACCTCACAAAATGCGGAATAGTCCAAATTGATGTAATCCACGTATTTATTTTGCGGAATTCTAAACATGTTAGATAAAACTCAAGAAAATCGAAAATAGTGAATTTTTCTCAGCTGAAATAGTGGCCGCTAAAGGGTTAAAAAATCATCTGTGTTTGTTGGAAATTCAACTACTTGGTTGAAAGGTGCAATAATTTTCTAAAAATTCATTTTCTTGGTTGAAGATTTAACTATTTTGTTGAAAATTTGTTATCTTTCGAAAATTAATTTTGTTCTAACTGAAAATTTAACTAGTCCATTTTCGATGAAAAATTGATCGTTCTTAATTGGAAATTCAACGATTTGGTCGAAACTTTATGTATTTTATTGTAAATTCGTCTTTTTCAGTAGAAAATAAATCTGCTTGATTGAAAACTCAACTACTCCGTAGAAAGTTGAACTACTTTGTTAAATTTTATTATATGAAGATTCATCTTTTTGTTTGAAAATTCATTTTTTGTTGTTGTTAATAATCAAATGTTTGAACCGTTAATTTAACTGTTCCATTTTTGTTTTAAAATTGATCGTTTGCAGTTTAAAATTAACATAACAAACAGATTTGATAAGAATCAAATCAATCAAAATTAACCTATAAGATAATTTTGTTCAAAATTCTTATCTTCGTTTTAAAAAATTCGAACTGCCTACCGTTATGGAACTTTCTGTAAGCCTGACCATTTTTACAGCTTGTTCAGGGCTGAAGTTACTTAAGATTCCGTACTACTAGCCTTTTTGTTTGAAAATTCTATTATTTTGGTAGAAAATTCAACTATTTTGTTAAAAATTAACTTTGTGATTGAATTTTCATATTTTCGGGTGGAAAATTGCAATATTTTCTAGAAAACTTTTCCTGTTTGCTGAAAGATTCAACAATTTGATTGAAAATTCATCCCTCTTGGTACGAATTTGATCTTTTCGTTTAAAAGTGCAACTATTTAGTTAAAGATTAATCTGTTTTGGTCCAGAATTAAATTATTTCAACAAATTCGACTTCTTGGCTTGAAAATTTAAATATTTGGTTCATTATTCATAAACCTAAGGGTTTACCTGACTCCCATTTCTTACAATACTTCCTTCTACATGTTTTATAAAATCGTATTCTTACTATTTACAGTTATTTACACCTATTTACAGAGAATCTTATATCTAAAATTCTAAAGCCTTAATTCTATTTTTTACGATAGCGCAATTTGTGACGTGTTAGCGAGCGTGTGAGCGAGCGATCGAAAGTAACAATCCGTTTCCTTTTTCTTTCACTTCTCTTGTACCTCCATTTTGCCATTCTTTGCATCCATTCTTTCGTTCTTTTTCAATTGCTCCCCTAGCATCCTCTAACTCCTTCATCCACTCTTCCCCCAAGCCATCCTCCCCTAGAATCCTTACCACATTCTCTTGCCAGCTTCCTTCATTTTCCATTCCTCTCCTACATCCTTCCCATACCTGCTCCCATGTTTCCTCTTCCCATTCACATATTCTGCACTTCCTGTTATCTTTCTTTTCCCAATACATACTTGCCCTTACCTCGTTTCCCAATTTAAATCTTGCTATTCTTGTCCATCTTTTCTCTCCGCATCCCTTTTCTAAATACTTTGGTACTCCTTCCTTGTTCATCATCTTATACCATATATTATATTTTGATTCCTCAATCATTCCCCATCTTTCTATTAATTGTCTTTCTCTCTCCCTTTTTTCCACTTCTTCATAGTTGACTCCAGTCCCGTCTTATATATCTCTAGCCTTAAATAACTCCATCCTTTCTTCGTCCCATCTCGTTAATTCCATAGCCCTCCCTCTCCTTTCTTCTACCTCCATCAAACGCTTTCTCGCTAACTCCCCTCCATTTCCCTCCCTCAGCTTCGTCTTAAAATTCCATGCTCTTTTTCCCGCTCTAGTACTCAATTTATCCCTTTGCGCTTCTTCTCTCACCATATATCCCGGCTTCCTGCAGTCTATCCCTAGCGTCCACCTTATATACCTTTCTTGTAAACTTTCAATCTCTTTCCTTTCTTTTCATCCCCATATCTCTGCTCCATAACCTAATACCGGCCACACCAGCGTACCAAATAACCATATTCTCCTTCTCCAATTTTTTTTCAAACCTTCTTTTTCCTATTCCCCATATCTGCTTCATTACCCCTGTTGCTTTTTTTTATCCTTTCTCTTATATGAGCTCTATGGTCTCCATTTGCTTGCCATCAACACTATATCGTCTGCGTATGCCAGTGTATATATCTTTTCGTTCCCTAACCTAACTCCGCCCCACCCTTTTCTCTCCATTTGTTCTTCCAAGTCTGATATCAATATATTAAATAAAAGTGGGCTCAGAGGGCATCCTTGTCTTACCCCTCTCACCAACCAGAAACGATCTCCTACTTGCGCTACTACCTTTACCTTGCTTTTTGTCTCTCTAAAAATTTCCGATACTCTCTTTATTAATCCTTCTCGTATCCCCCTTTTCACCATAACTTTCTCTATCTCGCCTCGGTCTAATAAGTCAAACGCTGCCTTCAAGTCCGCGAACACTGCTATCATTGCCCCTTTCTCCCTTTTAATCCTTTTATTTACTAAGTGGTTCAGAACATATATATTGATCATTACCCCCATCCCTTTTCTAAACCCTGTCTGATTCAGTGGCTCTATCTTTTTCTCCACAACTTCTTTCTTTAACCTCTCCGATAAAACAGTCCCGTATACTTTATACAGTGTTGGCATTAGTGTCACCCCTCTATAATCCTTAACCTCCTCCCCTTTGCCTTTCTTCACTATTGGTATCACTACTTCTTCTTTCCATAACTCTGGCCACCCCTCTCCTCTCCATACTCTATTGCACATTATCCCTGCCCATTCCTTTAATTCTGTCCCCCCATATTTCCATACTTCATTTGGAATCTCATCTATACCAGGTGCTTTTCCATCTTTCATTATCCCTAATACCTTGACTATTTCCTCTCTTGTAATGTCCTCCTCATCCTTTCCCTACCATCTTTTCCTTCTTTCCTAACTTTCCTCTCTACCCCTACTAGTAATTCCATAACATATTTTTTCCATTCTATCATCTCAATATCCTGGTTTACTCTTTTCCTTCTTCTTCTCTCTTTATTTACCACCTTCCAAACCTCTTCTTCCGTCCTAGCCTTCTACGCTTTTTCTTCAAACCCTCTATTTTCCTCCTCTTTTTTTAATCACACAACTCAGTATACTCCTTTTTTTTCTCCTATATTCTTCTCCACAACTCGTCCCTTTTCTCCATTTTCCTAATACTCTTCTCACTTCCTTCTTTTTCTATCTACAATCCTCATCCCATCCACTTCTATCCCCTCCTTCACTAACTTCTTTTTTGCTCGTGCACTCTAATACTCCTTTTATTTCTCCTACCATTATTTCCATTTCCTCGTTTACATTTCCTTCCCCTATTTGGATATTCCTGACTTTTTCTTTAAACTGTTCTTTACCTTCCATTGACCAATCCCCTCTTCCTGCTCTTTTTACTTTCGCTTCTTTTTTAGCCTTATTGTTATTACTCATTTCTCCCTCTACTGTCACTATTATGGGAAAGTGATCCGAATCTATATAGTTCCCCACCTCTAGTTTCTTAACCTTCTCTCTTATTTCATCGTCCACTACCACATAATCGATTACCGTTCCCCTCTTTCCTCCTGAACGTGTATATTCCCCTTCCTCATCCCCCTCTATACTTCCGTTTAGGATAAGCCATCCCAATCTCCCCTGGGCTCTTCAACAACTTCTTTCCCTCCCCATTCAGTATCTTGTCTTTGGATTTTCTTCCTCGCTCTCCATCCCATACCCATCCTCCTCTATCTCCTGTTCTCGCATTAAAATCACCTCCTATCATAAGCCTAACCCCTTGCTTATTTTCTTCCATCAGTTCTCTTATCTCCTCTGATTTCTCCTGCATATCACCGTTCACATAAAGCCCCACTATCTTCCACCTCTCTCCTCCCATATTTATCTCTTCTACTATTAATCCTTCTTTATGTTCTTTCAACTCTTTTTTAACATTCTCTGTTATACATTCGTTCCTTACTCCCATCACCATTTCTCCCATTGCTCTGCCCTTTTTATTCTTCATCTTTGCATTTTGAACCTGCCATTTGTAACCTCTTGGTAATTTTCCCTTACTCTTTCCCGTCCCTTTTCATCTAGCCACGTCTCCATCATTACTACTACATCCCATTGTGTCAAATTTCTCATAAACTCCCTATCCTTTCTTTCTAAGCCTACTGTATTCCAGTAGCGTATCCTCCAATCTTCCCTACTTTCGTTTCTCGTCTCTTTTCGTTTCTCACTATTCCTTATTTTTTTGCCTCCCGTTCCTTTCTCTCCTAGTTTCCCGATACCTTATTTTTGCTAACTCTTCCCTGTCCTCCTCCCAATTCCACCATACACCTTCTGTCTGTATTCTCCCATAATTAACACATGTTCTTTTTCCCTTTTTTCTTTTCCCTCTCGCTATTTTCCTTAACTTATACTGCATGTTCCAATCTACTCACGTCAAATCATTCCCTATTCTATCCGAGATTCTATAGAATACCCTCTTCTTTGTCATCACTTCCCTCTTATGTTCCCATTTCTTTAGTTTCACTAGTACCATTCTCTCACCTCTTCGCTCTTCCCTTCCTACACTTCGCACTTCCTCTATCTCTACCTCAGCATTAGTCCTTTTTAGTACTTCTTCCACTCCTTCCATCAGCTCTTTCCCCTCTAATATTAGACCCTTTATCACTATGTTTCTTTTTCTTTTTTCTCTCTCTTTCTTTTCTATTCTTTGTTCTATTTTTCTCAGCCTTTCCTTCTCCTTATTCCCACTCTCCCCACCTCCAAACTCACGGTTTGAGCATTCAATTTTTTGTATTCTACCTTCCAACTCATCTACCTTTTTATTAGGCTCTTCCTTCTTTTCTAGCCTGTGCTCCAACATCTGCATCCTTTTCTCTAGCTTTTCCCTGACTTCTCCCCATTTCCTCATTTCTTGCCTAAGTTCGTAAAAATTGTATTTAGATTTAACTTGAACAAATCTTTTAAGGATTGAAGTTTTGTTTTAAGGGTTTCTTCGGCCGCCCCCACCCCTGGCAAAAGAGCATGAATGCCACAATTTTTTTTGAATAATTTTTTTTCAAACAAATTTTTTGGTTTTAAAATTTGTTTTCACAAAAATTTTTTCTATCATTTTTTTGCACCAAATTTTTTTTCCGAACATTTTTTTCAAAAACTTTTTTTACTTTTTTTTCAAACATTTAAAAAAAATTTTGTTTTCAAAAAAATGTCTTCACTCTACTCTTCAATATAAAATTAGTATTTTCCATTACCTCCTCCTAACAAATTTTTCGGACGGGCGTTGCAAAAAATTACGTGATGTGATACACGTGCGCATATTGGTAACTCGTGTGATTGCATCATTCGCCTGCGGCTTACACTGCGAAATTGACGCTCGCACACAATCAGCTATTTTGCGCACTTGTATCACAAATAACTATTTCGTATAGGGTTAACTTACTGAAAACGTATAATGCAAGGTGAATCTTTTTCCACAGATATACTCTAAATATTTATACACGGAGAAAAATGGATGGACAAAGTTAGAGGGTCAAAATTTAGAGAGCCAGTCCGTTCTTCTAGATGGTCTAATTAGCCTTTCAGAATTTCTTCGACACAGTCAGAGAGACTCTTATTTTATGGCCAGGCTGAGTGTTGTAAGAAGGTCAGACTCACTATTAGGGATAGGCAAGGTATCCTTTCGGGGAGGTCAATACGATCATCTTGTTTTCACTCATTTCGACCATCCACGGAAGGGCAAATGACCCATCGCGGAGGGCCAACCCAAATAAATAATTGAAATTTCACTTCATAAGTCTTCCTTGTAAGCAAATTAGAATTATTTTTAATAACTTTACTCTAAATATTTGCTGCACACAATTGCTTTTCACATTTAATCATAATCATTTTAAATAAGCCCGCCAACCTTAACCAATCCGGTTGTAGACGCAGTTGGCAGCACCGTTGTCTGGACTCTAGAGCATTTTCGGAGTGAGTGAATGTCATTGAGCCTTTCAGCGTCACATTTTCTGTTTAGTGAACTTAAACATGTTTTTAATCAGTTTAACTGCTTTTCGATATTTCAAAAATTCGTGGAGAGTGAAGCGTTCATAAGAGAGAACATGATACAATGTGTATTAAGCTTATTGTTTTTGAATTTTCGACATCAAATTTGATGCTTCCAAGGGATTTAGGATAAAGGCGTAATTGGACGTTCAGCTATCAATTTGTTGTCGCCGTTTCGTTTCAAACTGAAAACTTGCAAAACATTTCAGCATTTATTAATGATGCAGAAAGTAGCGACATGTGGGATATTGATTCATGAATACACTTGAGTGTTTCAAATCTTACCATTCAGTGTGACACCGTGTCGTGTCACATTGACGCCTTTCGTGCTCCAAAAAATATATTTTCAATGTGTACTGTTTTTGCATATCAAATTATGTCTTAGACACCTCGCTCTCCATAAACAATGAAGAATGCTTTCAGAATTCATGTATTTCATATGAATTTCCAGGTTTTATAGGTTCTACGTAATTTTATAATTTCCAGCCTCTTATAAGAGAGAGACTGGAATGAATAGGAAAAGGAAAAAATATATAGAAAATGTAGGATAATCAAATCGACACCCTAAGACGGCCAGGTCGACTGTTCGAGCAGATCAAGACGACTATCTGATATGATGGTCAAATCTACCCTCTATGATGAGTGATTCGACCCTTTATAATGAACTTTTCCGCCCTGTGTGATGATCGGTTCGACTCTATATGACGCTTGAGTCGACCGTACGAGATGACCAAGTCGACACTCTGAGATGATCGATTTGAACCTCTTGTTTCAACCTTCTAGAGATAGTCGCTTTAGCCATATTCAAGGGCTGTCCTATAGTTAACCCTGCAATATAGTCGGTCCGCACATCTATATGGCTAAACTGACCTTCCATTTTTCTCCGTGTAAGTTACAAAATTATGAATCCAAGAGACATAGATTTTAACAGGTTCTTCGATCTACGATAAAATGTAGCTGTTTCCATTTGGATGCGAGGTCGTAAACCGCTTCAAACCAGGCGACCATAAAGGCGTTGAAGTTTGCGGTATGAATTCAGAGATTCATGATATCTGAGATACCGCTTTCGCATTGCAGTGTGACCTGATGCACGAAACAATAAAATGTTATGATCTAGTTAATAAAAGCCGTGACCGAGTAGACCTCCAATGTCCAATCATACACGGAAAAAATAAGTTATCGAAACTTTACTTGACTAGTCAACCATTTTAGGATAGGCCACTTTTTTTTATAATCTCGTATAATTTTGATTAAAGAACTGCAGACTTCATCAAAAAGTGAACAAAGTCATCGAATTATTGAAAGACAATCTAGGAACATCAGTTTTCGAATTTGTATTCAGCAGATTTTGACAAAGTTCTAGACAAGCATTCAATTTTCCATAAACAGTTCTCCAGATTCCACAAGATTCAAGCAGAAACGAATAACTGATTTATAAGTTGTTGAAGAATTCGTTGACTGTCTTCTACATATCTATATATTCACAATGTGCAGTCACATTGGATGCTTGTATTAACACGTAGTGACGCTCAGGTGAAGTGGTGTATGCATAAGTCTGAATAGAGTCGCGGTCACCGGCAATGAACAAATGAGCGCGGATTTAAATTTGGCTCTTCACTGGGATTTGTGCAAAATATTCAATGTGTTAAGTTAGCCGTGGGGTCTAGTTCTTAGGGATAAGTTGCGTTCGATAGGTGTTAGGTAGTTCGAATCCCGCCGCAAAATGTATTTCGATTTTTCATAGGTTCGTGTGTATCTGTAAAAATAAATATAACTTAAGCGTGAGTCTATGTGAATAACAATTTAGTGAATATAACCGCGAAATATATATTTTTTTAACTTTGCTACACTGTTTTCTAAAAACTCGTTAGGAGTCATTGAAAGTTTCATTGACTGCCTTCGAAGCATTAGTGTATCAGTGTTTCAAGTACTCTATTCCTCTGTTCTTCACATTTTCATTGAAATTATTTTGTACTTTCGACAACTCTTTCTACTTTTTAAACATGTATCAATCAAGGTTTGTAAGACGATTCTTCCAATTTATGACATACGTTTAGCCCTATCCTAGAGTGGTTGACTCAGTCATTCAAAATTTCAACAACTAATTTTTTCCGTGTAGGAGCACTGGGAATCCAGGTTTAATTTTGAAGGCCCTCACATCGCCAGTCTTTCGAAATAATAAGAAACAAAAATGGATAAAATAAAATTCTGTGCGAAAAAAGGAATGCCTTTCAACTTCGCTGAGATTTGAGCTCAAAACCCTTTCTTTGCCGGACGACCTTGCTTTTTTCACAGAGAATAGTCCGGATGCAATCCCAGCAAAAAAGAAAGTATTGATACGAATTGAATTGAAAAGACTAAGACACCCTGCAAATACCGCTATGCGACAATGACGCATTGGACCTACGTGCCAATACATGTAAATTCGTGAAGACGGTATTTTAATTTTGAATCTTTCTATACGTACAAATGCAGTGCAAAAGTCTAAAGTCAGCGAATACACTTCAGTGCGTCACCACGCAAACGCTTCAACATTGGTCAATGCGTCTGAATTCGTGAGAATATAATACACACTTGAATTCGCCCCAATGCGTCACGGCGACTTTCAGCAAGTGTTGATTTATACAATTTAATCCGTAACAGGAAAACCAGCGTGCAGGGCATATAGAATTTATTGTAAATGTTTAGTAAATTGTCTCGTAGCTCAGTGGCGGGTACTCTGGACTGATACACGAGGGATCGCTGTTTCAAGTCTCGACGCATGCAATTTTTATTAATTTTTTTTCTGATTGACCTCGACCACGCATTCATACGAATTCACACGCATTCAATTCGCGCTGTCTCAATTCATCTAAATGCGTCTCAATGCGTTCGAACGAATCAGAAAACGGGATTCACGCGCATTACAAAAATGTTAATTCGCCCCAATCCGTATCAATTCTTTCTTTTTTGCTGGGATAACGAACGCTCGAAAACAAAGTCCAAGCGTCTCGTGATATCCAAATCTTAAAGTTCAAATGTAAAATTTTTTCAAAATACGTGTTTATAGAGAATGAAAAAGCTTAACTATTTGTTAACTGAGGTTTTTTTCCTGTGAAAATTTTTAATAATAACATTAAAAAAGTAAGGTAAGTTTTTTCCCAAATTCAATTATTTTAAAAACATAAATTGACGTAACTCAGTCAAATATCATTAGAGTTGCTTCCAATTTGGCATACACAATACACACGAATACTTTCTTATTAAATACCTAATTCCGTCAATTGTAAATGAATAAATCTAAAAATTTCAAAAACTTCCTTGAATAGTGAGGAACAAATACCTCTCTGGGAGTTTTTTCAACTTTGAACTTCCTTCTATAATTTTTGCTGACGAAACTAAAAAAATATGTTTACCTACCGGTCTCAATTTGCAATTAATTATTATTAAACAATATTCATTAACATTCTTGTCTTCATTTTTCGGCATTGCTAGAGTATACTGCGTGTGTGTACCAGATGAAAAACGGTTTCAATAATATTTGGCTGAGTTATGCCGATTTATGTTTTTGTGTAGAATTCCTGAAAATGACACAACAATCCAACGATCAAATTTGGATAACTACCATAAAATGCTCCTATTGTAATTCAAAATAAAATAGGGGAACGAAAAATGAGAAGGAAACCAACCAAATCCCCTTCCTTCTCTTTTTTATTTCTTTCCTCTTTTTTATTTTTATTATTATCAAACCACATTATAAAAGCATTTATAATATTTACCAACGTTTCGGTGCTCATACAGCAACCTTATCAGGGGAAGAAAAATTAGAGCAGGTGGGAACAGTGACGAAACAATGATGCTCTCTCTTCGATACCTTAGATCTTAGGTATATTATATATGAATTGATAATAATAACAATAAAGAACAAAAGAAATAAGGAAGAGAAGGAAGGGTATTTGGTTGGTTGCCTTCTCATTTTTCTTTCCTCTTTTTTATTTTAAATTACAATACGATCATTTTATGGGGGTTGTCCAAAGTTGGTCGTTGGATTCTTGTTTTATTTTCAAGGATTCTATACATTAACTTGAGTATTGGACGTTAAATACGATTTTGAATGTGATTTTAATCTAATTTAAAATTCTTAAATTTTCATTTATGTTTTAAAAAATAATTGAATTCAGGGAAAATCTGGTTTTATTTGTTTCTGATTTTTTGATGTTTAAAATTTCAATATCACGAGATGCTTATACAATAATATTTTTCGCATTTTTAAGCGCTCGTCCCCTCATTGCATCCGGGCTCTCAAATTACTATAAGAATTAATAATCTATGTCTTCCTTCATCCATTCTCTTTGTCCTCATTAAAGCTCCTATGTTTCGGCTCGCTTTTCCCGTGCTTTTCCTCGCGACAAGATTCTTAATTTTGTGCTTTAGATTAAATTGAGTAAATTTCAAAAAGCATGATGTGAAATTTAAAACTGCTTAATTTTCAATGACCTTATTTCAAGATCTTAATTTCCAAGGAAGAGAAGTGAGGAGAAATTATGAGAAATAAGAGGAGAGGAAGTAGGAGAAATGAGGGAAGTGGAAGTATAGAAAATTAGGGGCTGAAGGTATTTAAAATAAATCTAAGCTTTATTTTCAGACAAAAAAAGAACCCAAAAATTCGAAAAAGTGTGTATAATTTATTTTTCATCTTCATTTTTTAAGGGTAAATTTTTTTTCTCTTAACAATGCTTATGATTAATGGAAAGTGTATATGCTTTGTCATACTTTCTTTCGGAATTGTTCAAATTTGACGGCATTTTATGTGAAACTGTTGAACATTCTCAAATTTCAGCTTTGAAAACTGAATAATTTTAAAGAAATCTTGAAAATGATGTTTTTAAAAAATCAGTCATTTAAAAGTGTACAATTTCAAACCTGAACATTATGTTAATTACACATTTCAAACTCAAAATAGGTATTAAAACTAAAGAATATCCCTCTTCCAATTCAGAAGAAAATTGGAAATAAAAAGTTCCCCTCTTTTTATATCTTATGAAAAATGTGAAAGTCACAGAATTTTTCCACTGTCAAATCAATAAAAATGTTGAAAATATAAAATGTCCCTATTTCAATTCAGGAATACATTGGAAAAAAATTTCCCTTCTCCAATGAAGCAAATTAAAATCCAATATTGCCTTCCTTCCAAGTAAATAATATTGTCAGAATAAAAAAAAAAACCCCTGTTCCAATTCAGAAACAAATTAAAAACCAAAATTTTCTCCCTTGCAATTGAACACAATTTTCAATAACAAAAAATGTCCTTCCACCGATTCCTTTAATAATCTTAAAAAGTTATGCAAATTATTTTTTTGGGCCTTTTTTATTTTTCACAAAAAATGGAGTTTTTTTTTTAACTGTATCATGTTTTTCGTAAACAAATTCATTTTTAATAAATTTGATTTGTTTTTCTCTAATATTTAACAATTATATTTAAAAGTAGATGTGTTAATGAGGTCTTTTAAAAGAGAAAATGGTAAGTTCTGATCAAAAATACAATTTTTAAAATATAAATAATAAATAAATAATAATGAATAAATAATAAATAAATAGTAAATAAAAAAGTGCAGGCAGCAAGAATCGAGCACGCAAGTTTCCGGTTATGAAGGTGAAGCGCTACTGCCTGAGCTACCGGCCGATTGTGGACGTATTTTTCGCCAATCTTTATGTGGTTTGTGGCGAATATACTTTAAATGGTTTGTGGATAGTAAAACGGAATCTTTTATCAGAACTGTTCCGAATGACTAAAATGACAGTCTTAAATAAAAATGTATAAGTTAGAGAATTGATGTTAGGTTGTCAAACAGATTTATTAGTAAATTTCTAATGTCAAATTTTACCGATTGTACTGGTAAACTAATTTTTCGAGAAACGAGAAAAAATTAATCCCTACAAATTTTCACAGGTTATTGAAATGCTGATATGCGTCATCCTGTTAAATCGGAGAAACAAGAAATGATCTGCTGTGGCCCGAGTGGTGTAATTGATTAAACGCTTCACTCGCGAATAGTGGCATTCCTGGTTCAAATCCGGGCTGACGTAGATTTTTTCTCGTTTCTCCAAAAATTAATTAACCAGAACAATCGACAAAATTTAACATCAGAAATTAAAAAATGTATAACTTTAACTTCTTGATTAAAATTTAACTTCTTGATAGAAAATCGTTGCATAAAATATTCAACCTAGAAGTCCAAAGTGTTGAACCAAAGATTATGACATTTTCAGCGTCAAGTCAACGTATTTCCATCTCATGTGGAATGATCCTTTGGGTAATCAGCCCTTACATATTCCATCAGAATCCCTCCAGGCACTATTGTTTGCTTGAAATTTCTCTCTGTGTATTTTCAAAAGAAACCAGGTTTACCGTATGAGAGTTACTTGGGTCTTTGGTGCCTCATTTTGTGTTTGTGCAATTCGACTGGGCTTAGCTCGAAGCTGCAAACGGCCAAAGGGAACAAGAACGAAAGTGATTAGGGAAGGAAGAGGAGAATATTCCCAGAGTACTAATACCGCCTTGTCTCTGTGACCGAATCCTTCATCTAGTAAATAACTAATGTTCAATAATTTATGAACTAATGCCGGGATTTAAAATAACAAAGAAAATTTGAAGAACCAGGTAATAATCTGTAACTTAATTTTGATACCTGGATTTTTTTGTAATAGACCGAATCCATTTTAAATCATGCAGGCTGGCGGGTCGCATGTTCACAGTTGGCTTGCTAATAATATATATTTTTTCACACGAAAAATAACGTGACATATATTTATTGAAATTAATATAGCGACATTTTAATATTTTATATGAATATTCAAAAAATGGAAGGGTAAGCTGACTTTTTTGCCAATTTTACTTGAAAAATTATGTCATTTTTTTAGATATAAAGGTTTTTCTTGTTTCAGTTTATCTCATTTTTTGCCCTCTTTCAAAATACAAAAAAATTGTAAGGTTATTTCGATTTTTTGAGAAAAAAAATGTTGTAAACCCTCCTTTCTTCCTTGAATTTTGAGAAATAATAGGTACTTATTAGGCTGGTTAAAAAAAAATCGACTATTTTTTGTTTTTCGAAACGCCACATAAAAACTTCCGGAAAGGTGCAAAAAGACGCATGTGAAAAGCAGAACTCTTAATATTAATATTTAGAGGTCGCTCATCGCGAATTTCTATTTCCCATTTAAATAGCATGTGATTTTTTTTTAATTTGGAGTTTTGTAACTCTTGAACGGCTTAATGAATTGCTAAGAAGAAGTTTTAATATTTATGACCTACGCTTTTATTATTAGTCACATTATTATTATGGCAAGCATCCTTTTCAGGGATAATTACCTTGTTTCCTTTTAGTATATTTTAATAAAAGCTTGTTTCTTTTTTAATTTTGTTTAATTATATAATTATCTTGACCTGAATTTTGAGCCAATTCTCTTTAGCTTAAAACAGTTTAAGAAATTAGAGGACACTCCAAAAACTTGAGCCTGTACAAAGTGCAGTCAAAGCAAAACGATTGACAATTCCGAAAGTTAGCTAGAGCCTGTTCACTTCCAAGTCCGATGCCTCGATTGGTTTTTAGTAGAAAGCCAAGTTTCTTGAGACTCCTTGTGTTAACTACTTAAGTCAAATTAATGATAGTGAAATTGATGACGTT
>CAKNXH010057422.1:71006-84961 GCA_932178445.1 Andricus quercusramuli
GCGAATTTCTATTTCCCATTTAAATAGCATGTGAAATTTTTTTTTAATTTGCAGTTTTGTAACTATTAAACGGATCAATGAATTGCTAAGACCATAACATATTTTTATTCTTAATTTTTGGCAAAAAATTGAAATTTATCACTGATTATCTGAATTGTTTTTTCGGAAATTTTATAGTTTAAAATGTTCTCTAAAAACAATAATCTAACTCAAATCATCACATTATCAAGTTGAACATTGTTTGAAAATTTGTCTTTTATTATTCTGCTTTTAATAACAAATAACTTTTAAATCATTAAACTTGATAATGTGATGATTTGAGTTAGATTATTGTTTTTTGAGAGAAAATTTTAAACTATGCAATTTCCGAAAAGCTATTACGATAATTAGTGGTAAATTTCAAATTTTTGCCAAAAATTAAGAAAAAACGATAAATTTATTATGTGTTCAACTTTAACCTTAAATAAATTTTGAAGAAATAAATTTATAAAAAAATCATAAGAGACGTTTTTTGTAGGGCGTCGAATTCCCTACAAAATTATGTTATGGTCTTACCAATTTATCAAGCCGTTCAAGAGTTACAAAACTCCAAATTAAAAAAAAAAATTCACATGCTATTTATGTAAGTGGGAAATAGAAATTCGCGATGAGCGACATCCAAATATTAATATTAAGAGCTCTATATAGAACGATATCGCATATTTACTTGAACTACCTTATATTGATCCTGAACCTGTAAGCCTTTGTTCCCATAATTAACTGCACATGCTGGGAGCGTCGTATTAACGTACGTGTACCAAAAGCTGGATAGTTAACGATACATTAATGAGTTGTTGTTTGGATCGGAAAATTACTATCGTGATTCCTATGATGTCATGTAATTACCTAGAGTTTTAGCAGACAAAGAGTAATTGTCTGGGAAGTTTCCGAAAACCATGGAACAAATAGAAATTGTGGCCGTTCTTTGATTTTAGAGGCAAATAATTATACGATCAGAAAAAAGATTATTTGATTTAAAGAAAAACCATTTGAATTAAATTCATTGACTCTCAGCCAAAGAAAAGTTTTTTTTCTTCATAAAAATTTATTTTGTTCAAATAAATCGATTTTTGTTTTCTTAATTCAAGACAGATGTTTCTCTGAATGTTGTGGGCTCAGAAAAATGGATTATAAAGTTTATGATCTTGGATTTTAAAATTTGGAACAGCAATCTATAGATGTTAAGCCATACAATGTGGATGATAATTTTTTAAATACTGGACCATAAAATCCAATAAAGACTATGAAAGTAAGTTTTGACTTATTCAAATAATGCGATTTTAGCGACTGACAAATCAATCAGAAGTGACCTTTCAAACCAGGTAATTGTTCCGTTATATTTTCAATTGACAAAATTAATTTTCAATATAAATAAAGACGAGTTTTCAACTGTAATTGTGGATCTTCAATCAAAAACATGAATTTCTAGCAAAGTAGTTAAAAAGAGGATAAGTAAAGAAAAAAAAATTTTTTTTAACTAATTTTTTGAACAAAATAGAAGAATTTCTAACCAAACGAATCAATTTTCTACTAAAATGACGAATTATTAACCAAAATAACGATTCCTAAAGAAAGCAGTTAAAGTCTCAACCAAGTAGTTGAATTTAAAAAAAATATAATTTTCCGCTAAGAAAGTCTTATTACAACAATTTTTTTAAGTTATAGAGCATAAACGTGGATCCATATTTACCCTAAAATGATCGATAATTACCTCGGCTGACGGTAGTTAAATTTTCAACTAACGAAATAATTTTAAAACGCGAATTTTGCACGAAATAGTTCATTATTCTACAAAAGAAATAAATTTTCAACTTAAGTGATGAATCTTCAACCAAAAAGTTTAATTTTAAACAGTTTAGTTCAAATTTGAACCAGGTTATTAAATTTCCAATTAAAAAAGATGATTTTTTAACAAAGAAGATTCTTTTTGACCAAAAACGCGAATTTTCAACAAAATACGCGAATTTTTAACGATATTGTTGACTTTGTAACTAAAACAGATGCATTTTCAACCAAAAATGAAATAGTTGGATTTTTAGTTAAAAAATATTTTCGAACAAAATAAAAAGCGAATTAAAAAAAAAGTTTAATTTTAACAATTTTAACCATAGAGATGAATTGATCAAATACTAAAACTTAAATAATTGGAAAATGAATTGTTTGAAATAGAAAGCCCTCAATCGTTAAAATTTTAGGGTGATAAATTTAAACTCTAAACGTTACAATCGTAATCGGTCCATTACAAAAAAAATAATTAATAAGTGAAAGTATTGAATTTTGAACATTTAAGAACGTATTGATTCATTTTTCAGTGTAAATCATGAAAATGCTAGCGTAGCTTTCTATGTTTAAACCACATATCTATGATGTGATGGTGAAAATTTTTTTCGAATCGGAAAGAATCCGGGAAATGACCGAGAATTTTGTTGCTCAATTGAAATGTCCACCCAGATCTTACTAACTAACTAGGAATAGTAAAAAATTTCCAATATTAGAAAATAGAGAGGTATTAAATTAAATTTGATGGGCTGCATAAAATTGTTGTCAATTTATTTAAGTTATATATATATATCCAGTTAATTAATATTCAAGGAATCCTATATTTTTAATGTTAATTCAAATATCTGTGAATTTCTTGCCACGTGCGATGAACGATTCACTTACTAATCGTGTAAATTTGAAAATATGATTAACCTTTATTTATTTTTTCACTGTTTCAGGTGAGTACCTTGATATTCAGATCTCAGCTTGAAATAGATGCATGTGCAATATTCATATCGATCGTGAGTAAAGATTCTCATTTATTTATTTTTGTTTTCATGTGTTAATTTTGATGGACGTGCTTTTAATAACAAAATATACAACCGACTCTTTGTCTTTTTTATCTTTCGTTTGGAAGTGCATTCCTTGAATAGTCCACCATGTCATTTTTCGCCAATGCAGCGCCGTCCGGCGCAAATCGAAAAAAACTTTTTAAATACAACTTGCGTATTTTTTGATGAGAAATCTGAATCTGTAATAAAAGATATATGTTCCTATTTGAAATTTTAAAATTAGCCCCCCTCCCGCCCCAGGGGATGGGCGGTTGGGTACATTTTTGCGAGGTCGCTTTTCCCCCTAGAAAATAAAAAAGTTTTTCTTAGGGACATTGTTTTCATCAGATGCGTAATTTCATGAGATATTTCGATGTCTTACGTTAAAAGAATGACCCTGTGTATTATATATGGCTGCGTCTAGTCATCCCGAAAAATAAGGAGGGTTGGAAAAGGGGCTAGGCTAGTCGTCCAAAAAAATCGGGAGGACTAGACAAGTTAATGAAAAATATTGGATTAGTCATCCCGAATTTCGGGACGACGAGACATTTCGATTATATATACTAGAAAGTCATGCGCGCGCTCGCATCGCAATTCTTCGTCAGTTTCTACATACGAGAGTTCGAATTTTTTAATTTCAGTAAACGTGAAAAACTGTTGAGAACCGGAAAAACCGAGAAATGACCAGAAATTTCTTCACCTGCTTCAAACGCCACCCTACTATAATTATAGCGCGTTACGATAGCTTCCATTGACACAAAAAAAAAACATCGAAATATCTTAAGTAGAGTTTCGGACAAAAGTGGATTCAAAAAAATGTAAGTTTTTTTTCATATAACATCCAAACTACTTATTTTTAGGGTCCAGATTGCGTGGTATAACTCTACTAATGATCCTCTACACAGTGGTGAAAGTTGGGATGCATTTGGCCAAGGGCTCAAAAACCCTCTTTTATGGGCCAAGTACGCTTTCTAAGTCTGTTAACGTCAACGAAAAAAATGTATCAGACCATTTCGATAATTTGATTTTACAGTTGAAAGGACCCCGCTTAAAAAAAACTATTCTGGGTGGATCCAAATTCTTTTATGAAATTTATTCTAGTTTCATAAACTACAAAATAAATTGAAGAAGAAATTTCGATAGATGAAGGCATACCATTATACCATTAAGCCGTTTCCCTTTCGGCGAGCCTCTAGGGGTAGGCGTGACACTATCCGATTCGGGTAGTGTTTCTAGGTGGATAGTTTCTTGTAGTAAATAACTACAAGTATGGGCTCACCACACCCACGACCGCCAACAGCAACGCAGTAGTATTATTCTCGAACGGTCACCCATCCAAGTACTAACCGCGCCCAACACTGCTTAACTTCAGTGATCTAACGGGAACTGGTGCTTCCAGCGTGGTATGGCCGTGAGGCAAATGAGTCAAAAACTCATATTTGTTTGTTAAAGTGTGCGACGTTCCGTTGGCATTGGTTTTCCAACCTCATCAGGCTAATTCATTAAAATAAAGAAACACTACATAAATAACACATATTTTTACAGGCACATAGTATAAGTAAAAAACAAATTTTAAAAATTACCCTTGACATTCGCTGGTTAAATCATAAATTTCAACGCGTCTAATTTAAATTAAATATGAAGGACCCATTTTTGGTCGACTGAAATGACAGTCTAAATTAAATTAAACTATGGAAAGCGAATTTCTGGTTTCTTCAATACAAAATAAATTAATGTCAGTAAAATCTAGCGTCCACCGAAAGGTCTTTTCCATATATTTTGTGCGGGCTTCTTTGAATTTTTCTATGGCATAAAGTTTGGAAAGTACTTTTCTTGTTTATTTATTTATTTTCTATTTTAGAGCAAAATTTTACTCGCATCTTGTACCCACAGTCCAAAGTGAAATACCATGTTACGAATGGGAATGTGGCCTATGCCTGTGGTGAAGTTAAAGTCTTCATGTTCATGTTATTTTTCTCTCGCTCGAATCGACTTAAACAAACCTTTTTAAAATTATGTCCCGTAATTAACATTTCCGTCTACAAGAGGCTTGTCTCGCTTATTAGACTTGCCGAAAATGTTAATTCAATTTAATGCATTTCCACATTCTCAAGCTTCCTTATGAAGCATGATTAGAATCCCAACTTGAGTCCGCAAAAAAGATCTACTCTTCATTTCCTCTTTTATATGGAGATATTACATGCCATGTAGTTTAATACGGTACCCATAACTCTCTAACTTTTGAGAAATTGCCAGAAGAAAGTAACGAAAGTAGATCCGAGTGCGTGCGAGAATTTATAACAGTCATTTAAGAGGAGCACATTTACCTACTTAACTGTTGGGGGGAGAGTCCTTTCTTTCGGAGTACTCGAATAGAATAGGTATCCCGAGCATGTTTCTATCGCAACTAGTTTTTGGCGAGAAGAGAGAGAAAGAGAGAGGAGCATAACAGAAGAAAGATAAATCTAAGAAAAGAGGAGATGGAAGAAAGGTAGGAAGACGAGGTTGAAGAATAAGAGCGAAAAGTGGCAGGAGGTCTCCTCGCTAGGGGTTGTTGGGGCAGTTAGGGCGGGGGGTTCCTAGAGGAGATGGGGTTGTCGGGAGAAGGCTGGTGGCGCCGCGGGCCGCGCCGTCGCCCAGCATCCCTCGCGCCATCCCCCGCGAAGGCGCACCCTCACGGCGGGAATATCCGGTAGTCATACGTTGGCCCGTTGCGAGCCACTAGTGTCCCGCGCATTCCCTTCGCGCTATATCTCTTTTCTCCTTCAGCCACGTTGCGGGTCCTTAATGGTGAGTCTTTCTGACCTACTGATATCCAAAGGAATATCCCGACAATTACCACGGAGCATCGGTTATGAGACCGGCATTAATTTGCGTCTAAAACGTGTGTTGCCAGTGGTTTCGATGGCAGGTTTAATGTGATGAGTCTCTGCCTTAGTGGTAATAGTGGTAGTAGTGTCAGTGGTAGTAGTGGACTTTGTGGTACAAGCAATATCCGCACGATATCGGCTCTGGCGCCAGTAACGTGCCGTTAACGTGCCTCCCGAGTATCGTTGCCGCGGATAATCTTCTCTGATTGACGTCAAGGTTAGACCAGATGAATCAACGATCAGTCGAGCGCAGTATGATAAGAGACTTGACCCTGGCATGGTCCTCGCATTTTGATAATTTGCGTCAATCCAAATTATGAACTTAAGAATAACGAGCCTCGTGAATATCCCTTAGCGGATGTGAGTTACCTTCGTGCATGTGAATTACATAATCAAGTTAGAGTAAACAGGTTATTTAAGGATTATTGACGTAGTTTAGTTATCAACAGCAATGGATACCTTCCTCATTATTGGTATTTGCTTTCTCTGCTATGAAGTTTGTGAAATCATTAGCCGTTACGCAACTCCACCGGTGATCGAACCCCAGGATTTGGGATCTTCCAGACCCAAGATTTATTCCATATCTGGAAAGATGCAGAATGATTCCTGCTGTTCCAAGTAAAAGCCTAAAGCCCTGAAGCCATAAAAGTATTTTATTTTCTGATGCGACAAACCTGCACCTGTGGATTTGCGGTTCTAGTTTAAGTATTAAGTGCGTGCGTGATGGATAGAAATTGACGTAGTTTCATGGAATTCTTCTGTTTTCCCGGCATGGGCTTAATCATGCGAATAAATCGATATCCGCCGGAAGATCGGTCTTGATAGTGACTTGGCTATAACATTTCCGAAACTACTGTATCTTTTGATGTCGCCAGTGAATCTGAGGGTAGCTTCACCTTCTCTTTGACAAGATCCGGTTCATGCAGCAATACTACAGGGAACAAGGTTTAGAAATAAGGGTGACAAAGGGCGCTGCCTCAGGAAGTGAACCAGTACTTTGTTGTTAGATCCGGACCAGATGCACCAATGTTGAGAAAGCGCCGTGGGCATCTACAGCCTACCTAAAACTTGAGCTTGATATTGTTTATACGTAGCTGCTACAAAAGGGTCATCTGAGAATGCATAACGGGCATATCTTTATTCAGTTCGAAACAAACCATTTGCAATTAAAATAAATTAGTTCTGAGTTTTGCGGAATCAAAAATCAATAGATTTTCAGCCAAGATCGACGAAGAAAAGGAATTCTAAGGTATAACAAGTGAAGAGATGTTATGGATGAGATGTGGACGTATGTGTTTTTTCGGTGACCCTTCCTATTGGCTGGGAAACCCACGAGGTATTGAGGTGGAAAAAACATGGACTCTTTGCAGTGTTTAATGAGCGACGCTCGTCATCAACCACCTCTTCTGGCATCTTCGAGATCACAAAACCCATTCGTCCAAGCCAAACTCTGCTCGGTGGTTGGTCGCAAAGGACGGCATCTCAGAATCAGTTTTTGTCTCACAGGAGATACCATGGATGTCATTAAACAGTGTCTGGTATACTTCAAAGCATCTGCGGTAAGCTTTCAAGTTGTTCATTCATATTTAACGTTACTCAGATCTGCACTTTTTTCTAGATATTATAGAGTTAAGAGACGCATTGTTTTTAAGGAATAAGTAATGTTGATGATTTTCAATGTTTTTTAACACGTATCTAGAAATAAGTCGAAATCCTTTCACTTGCATGGTTTAAAAAAAATGTAGATCAAGTTTCTTTGATACAATTATTTTAAAACCAAAACCATTTTTAAACAAATTTGATTCCATTCTCATTACTTCACCATCATATTCATGCAAGGGTGCCATTGTTGTATTTCCTCCGTGACAAGCGTACCTTGATACTTATTATTTCTCATGTAAGTATAAGGGTAACAAAGAAGGATCATTTGTTACTGACAAACTGAAGATCACTACGAATAAGGCTTCTTTCCCTTTGATAATGGAATGGGTACAGGACCGTTTCATAGGATAGAATAATCTAATGTTCTATTCATGGAAGACATCATCTGTATTTTCGTTAGTCACCACATTATTATGGATTTTCAAAAGGGGAGAATTCATTTGTGTCGGATGTATTGATGCTCCCATTTTTCCCCCTAATTTCGATACTTCCTTGCAAAAAAAACCCTTTTTTTTAGACGGTACATCTGAAAGATGTTTTTAAATTAATTCTCTATGGTTCAGTATATTATTTAAAATTATTTTCAAATCAATTAAATTACTTTGAATTCACATTGACTTCCTTTGAATTCTCCTGTGTTCCTTAAATTCTGTTTAATATTTTTAATTCTTATTAATTACTTAAAATCTATTTAATATATTTGCCGCAATTCCTCGTATTATTTTAATGTCTTCAGAGTTACATGAATTCATATAATTCCCTGAATTCCAAGGCCTTCAAAATAATTCAAAGAATTGAGAAAATTCAGGGCGTTCGGGAAGTTTATAGCACTCAGAAGATTTCAGGAATGCAGAGAATTGTAAAAGTTCAAGTTATTCAGGGAACTTATAAATTTCAGCGAATTCTGGGAAGTTCATGAATGTAAGTAGTTCAGGAAATTTATAGAATTCCAAAAATTCAGAAATTAAAATTATACAGGGAATTCAGAGAATCTCAGGGGTTCAGAGAATTTTGGGCATTTCGAAATTTCAGGAATTTAAGTTATTCAGGTAATTAAAGAAATTAATAGAATTCAGAGAATGTTAGGGTTTCAGAGAATTTCAGGCATTTGGAAAATTTCGGGAATTCAATTTATTCAGGTGATTAAAGAAATTAATAGAATTCAGAGAATCTCAGAGATTCAGAGAATTTTAGGGATTTAGAAAATTTCAGGAATTCAAGTTATTCAGGTACTTAAAGAAATTCATAGAATTCAGAGAATTCAGGGAATTCGGAGATGGTAAATGGGTAATAAATTGAAACTTTGAGTCCGATGCGCGAGCGTCAAATATTAAAAGATTTCATCTTTTAAGTGTTCTGAATTATCCGATTTCCCCCAATAATTCTGAATTCCATAATTTTCTCAATTCGAGGAATTTCATGAATTGCATGAATTCAAGAATTCTATGAACTCTGGGAGTTCTATGATCACTGGGTGATCTATGAACAGTGGGAGTTGTATAAACTCCGGAAATCGTACAAACTCCGGGAGTTGTATAAACCTCGGAAGTTCTATTAACTTCGGGTGTTACGAACTATAGGCGTTCTATGAACTCGAAGAGATGTATAAACTCTGGGAGTTCCTTTAACTCCGGGATTTGTATAAACCTCTGGAGTTCTATCAACTTTGGAGTTGTATAAATTCCGAGAGTTCTACGAACTCCGGGAGTTATGAACTCTTGAGAGTTCTATAAACTGCGGGAGTTCTATAAACATCTAGAGTTGTATAAGCCCCGGGAGTTATATGAACTCCGAAATTTGTATGAACCCCGGCAGTTCTCTAAACTTTGGGAGCTGTATAAACTTCGGGAGTTCTATAAGCTTCTGGAGTTTTATAAACTTCGGGAGTTCTATAAACTTCTGGAGTTGTATAAACTTCGGGAGTTATGCACACTGAGAATTCTATGAACTTCTGGAGTTGTATAAACTGTGGGAGTTCTATAAACTCCGGAAGTTGTATAAATTCCGTGAGTTCCATGCCGAAAGTTCTGTAAACTCCGTTAGTTACGAACTTTGTTAGTTTTATGTACTCTAGAAGTCGTATAAACCCTGAAAGTAGTATAATCCCCGAGAATTCTATAAACTTTGGGAGTTCTATAAAATTCGGGAGTTCTATGAACTCTCTGAATAATCTGAATTTCTTGAATTGTATGGCTTCTCTGAACTCTCAGAATTCCTCAAACTTTCTGAAGTTTTGGAATTCCTCCAAATTACCCGAATTACTCCGAATTCCCTGCATTATTTAAATATTTTTGCAATTCCTTGAAGTCCTTGATATTCTATGAAATCCTTAGCATTCCCTGATTTCATAGAATTCCCTATTTTCGTAAAATTCTTTGCATTCATAACATTCATAGAACTTTCTGAATTCATGGAACTCCCGGAGTTTATAGAACTACCGAACTCACAATTATAGTTTTAAAAAAATGCTATCATCCAAAAATTATTATGAACTGTATAAGCGATTTCGAGAAATCTCACTTGTTACTTCTTTTGTTTATTGAGTTCGTATAGAGTCTAGACAATCATGGAATGTAAGCAAATACTTCACAGAAATTGTACGCACGGGACATTTCAATTTTCTGCTTTCGACTGGAGTTTACTTTTGTAGGTTTTTTTTTTTCGAGTGGAAGCCTGCGGTAGATATAAAAAATGTACGTCGAGACTAGCAAGAGCCGGGGATGTGAAGAGGATTGACTAGGCGGAGATCCGTCTTTCCACTCTTCTCGAACGATGCGTGTAACCAACGAATGGAGGGATTCTTGGAGTGAAAGAAAGGGACCTCGAGTCCCTTACAAAGCGATTTCCAGTCAAGCAAGAACTCATTCGTCCGACCTAAGTACGGCTCTCGAGAATAATTCCCCTCGACGTGCAATTTCGAATTCTCATTATCGACGCTTCACATCCAATTTACCCGACCCAACTACTTTCAATTATCTATTAACTCTGTGCTAAAACATCTCTCTAACTTTTAAATTTTCATTCGTTTGTAATATCCATCTGTCATTTAAGTGAATAAAGAAGCCAAAAAGCATAACCTATAAACAAAAGCATAATATATGAACATAATCTGATCTTAATGTTCGGAATGAAGGTTAAATCCATATTTTGACAGATGGGTTCGGTTTGGCAGTTAAAACGATACCACCGTGTTAAAAAAAACATCACGCAGACTGTAAGGTAGATGTCCCAGTAATCGGGACGGTCCCAGTAATCGTGAGTTTTGAGGTGTAAACGCCAGAATTAAGTATTTTCCGCGTAAAAATACAATCCTAAAATATTTTTAAGTCAGGTTGAACAATGCTTGTTGTGGAAACTAAACTATTTTTTTTATACAAATAGTGCACATGGGTAAAAAAAATTCATTTGTATTGCCGGTGGCGATGAATAACGAAACGTGGAAAATAGCTTAACATTTTGGTTAGGAAAGGCGTCTCTTTACTTAAGCTTTTACTATGTCAAGAAATTAATTTATCGGGAAGAAAATAATTTTCTTGTAATAAAAAATAATTTTTGTTTCATAAAATAAAGTAAAATCTTAATTTAGTACCTTCTCGTTCAAGAAATAGCGGTCACGATTATTGGGACATTTCAAAAGCATAGTTGCTCGAGTAATCGTGACCTGTCACAAAGACTAGGACGACTCTCTCAAAATTTTATTCCCATATTTCGTTACAAATAATAATTTAATTAATTTCAAAAAGGTATGAAATGAAACCGCAGAACTGACTTATTACTGTGAGTAGTAATCGTAATATAAATTAGTGCTTAAAACTGAAAAAAGGTGATGTAAAATATTTGAATGGAGTTTAGATATTTCATTATCAATTTTTGAGTTTATTATCATTCTTCGGTGAAGTTAATATTTATTGAGTAATTTTTCATTAGATAACATTAATCTATACTGCATTATATAAAGAAAAATGTGTAATAGATATATAATTATTGATAATTTTAATATTGTGACAACGTAAACAGAAAATAACCTCATTTTTTTAGTCACTGCATTTGATCAAATTTCGTGTGCCACATCTAGTTACTTAAAATGTTAATGATTTTTAATTATAATATTCAGTATTATAAAAGAATTTCAGCATTGTCGTTATTACATATCGTGATAAAAATTCTAATAAATATTTATCTCGACTTATTTTTGTGACCACTTTATTTCTTATGAATAAAATATTAATTTTGACTTATTAGAACTATCAGAAGATTCGATTTTGAGGTTGTTTCGACGGCTTTCATCACAGAGGTCTCAATCAATATAAAATTAACAATACATCTTTCATTTCATTAAAGTATAGTAAAGAAAGAAAAATACACTTAAAATACACCTCCAAATTGCTAAAAACTGATTTCAAGAAAGCTTAACCTTTTTCACGAAGACTGGGACAACGACTCACGATTACCAGTACATGACAGATTTGGAAATCACGATAACTGGGACATCGGTGTTTTTTGACTTTTAGTTGTTTATAAATAAAAAGTAATATTAAATACAATGTAAGAACAATTTTTATAATATTCTAGGATGTGTAATGCTTCAATCAGTACCAATCATTTTTCAAATAATCCTACAAAAACAATTTTCTAAATATTTGAAGTCGATGAAATCTCTTATGGTCACGATTACTGGGACGTTTACCTTACGTCTAAAACGACTACTGTCTTTGAGTGCTTTTAAACTCTTTCGGATTCTCTTGAGTTTTTTAAACTTGTTTGATATTTTATGTATTTCCTAAATTCCGTGAATTCCTCTAATGTCCTGAAGTATTTGAATTTCCTTAAATCTCTTAATTCCTTGCATTCCTCTCAATATGTTGCATTATTTTCAAGTACATACTTGGAATTCAATTATTCACAGGAATTTAAGAAGTCCAGAAAATTGAGGCAATTCCATGACTTCGACGAATTCAAATAATTCTTGAAATTCCAAAAATTCAGAAAATTCTCTAAATTATCTAAAATTTCTGAACTCCTTTCATTCCTGAAATTCTCCGAATTCTTTAAATTCTCTAAATATCTATAATTCTTTAAATTACCCGAATTCTCCAAGTTCCCTTAATTCTCTAAATTCCGTGAATTACTTGAATGCCTGCCATTCTCTAAATTTTTGTAATTCTTCTAAGTCCCTGATTTACTTAAATTTCTGAAATTCTCTGCATTCCCGAAATTTTCTGAATTCTTGAAATCTTTGAATATCTGTAATTCCCTGAATTACCGGAATTCACTATATTCCCTAAAGTACTCAAATTTCCGAAATTCTACAAATTCCTGTCATTGTTTTCATTCCATGAATTTCTTGAATTCGCTCAAAATTCCATGAATTTTATAAATTCTCTAAATAACCTGAATTATTAAAATTTCTGATATTCTGTGAATTTCTGTAATTCTCTTAAGTCGCTGAATTACTGAATTTGCTGAAATTCTCTGCATTCCCCGAATTTCCTGAATTCCTGAAGTCTCTGAATATCTGTAATTCTCCTGATTCCCTGAAATACAGGAATTCTCTCAATTCCCTGAATTACATAGACTCCTGAAATTCTTTACATTTCTGTAATTTTCTTAATTTCCTGAATTTCCCGGAAATTCCTCAAATTTTCTGAAATCTCTGCATTTCCTGCAATCCTCTGAATTGTTTACATTATTTTTAAGTACTTGGAATCCAGGATCTACACAAATTTGAGAGATCTACATAATTTAGGGAATTTCAGGAATTCATATATATAACATGAGTCAAGTAATTCCACGAATTCAGATAATTCTCTGAATTCATATTATTCTCACAAGGAAGGTACTCCAGGTATCCCTCGCCGATTCGATTCTTCTGATATATGTCGTATTACTCGAAAAACTAAGCGACGCGTATTTTTTTCATCTGCGCAAAGACACTTTAAGGGGGTGAAACAGCCCCTCAAAGATAGGGGTCGCAAGTGTCGATTATATATTTTTGTGTATAAAAACAATATTGATTTCGACCAAACCTACTGGAAAAGTTTCCTCGTGATTAAAGATGAAAAATGTAATTTTTTCAACAAAAAAAAACTGAAGGGGGTAAACCACCTCTACATATTATTAAAGTTGTACTGAAAATTTGCTAAATTCACCGGAAAATTTTTAAAAATATATATTTTGCTCTTGAGACAAAAATAAAGTTGACGAGTTTCGCAAAAAAAAAAAAAAATAATGGGTGTAGGGGTGATTTACCCCCGCGTATTTTTTTTATTCCTGTTGGATGGGCTCTATTTTACTTCCTTCGTCATCAAAGTAATTTCCCTTTTTTTGTGTCTGGAAAGTATATATTATCATAGGCACAAAATAAGAAGTGTTTAGGAGTAGCTAACCCCCTTAATTTTTTTACAATTTTTTTTAGCGAAACACGTCAACTTTATTCTTGTCTCAAGTGCAAAATATATATTTTTTAAATTTTTTCTGGTGACTTTAGCAATTTTCAGCACAACCTTATTAATATGCAGGGGTGGTGTACCCCCTTCATTTTTTTCGGCGAGGGACACCTGGAGTACCTTCC
>CAKNXH010057422.1:84971-106020 GCA_932178445.1 Andricus quercusramuli
TGTACCCCCTTCATTTTTTTCGGCGAGGGACACCTGGAGTACCTTCCTTGTCAGAATTCTCTGACTTCCTGTAATTCTCAAAATTCTTTGAATTCCATAAATTCCCTGAATTCTCTGAATTGCATTAAATCCATAAATTACTTGAATTCTCTAAATTCCCTGAATTTCCTGAACTCTCTTAATTCCCTGAATTGCCTAGAATCTCTAAATTCCCTTAATTTTCTAAATTTCCGGAATTCTATTAATTCTGAATTCAGTGAATTACACGAATGTAATGAATACAGATAATTGAAGGAATTTCATGAATTCCTGAAATTTTCTTTATTCTCTGATTTCTCTGAATTTTTAAATTCTCTAAATTCCCTGAATATTCTGAATTGTTCCAATTCCTGAAATTCTTTTACTTTCTGCAATTCTCTGAATTCTTTTAATTCTGGATACTGTTTCCTACAATGAAGTGGTGCAACAGCCAGACTTCGAATTTCTTCTCCTGTGTTTGCACTTCAATTAAATAGTTGCCTGGAAGCGATAACCTTTCCCTTAGCCATTGCTAGATGTCCGAGTTGGGAGCCTTTAAGCTTAAGGTGCCTCGTATTTCTTCACTATCCAACACCACCGCCTTCCGGAGAAAAGTTATGGGAAGTGAACAAGAGGAAGAATTTCCCAAAAAGTGAAAACAATATAAAACAAGAAGAAAAAAATTAAATATTATCTAGTATATCATACCATCGAAATACCGAAATGTGGATAATCAGAGTTGCTAGAAGACCTGGAAGAGTGACAGAATTTTGAGAAAGTTCTGTCAAACCCGGAAAAGCCATGAACTTTTAAAGAATGACTGGAATTTGTTTAGTCGCATCTATTTCAGAGCGTTAATTAAGGGGTTAGGCCACCCTAAAATTTTCGAAAAATCGATTTTTTTTTCTTTGTTTTGAAGGGTCCCTTAAGGCCTCAAAAATGATATCACAAAAGATTATGGCCGACAAAAAGCTTTAAGTACTCCGTTTTCGAGTTTTAGTACAAGGCCGTCTGGTCCGCAGCGAGTCCCTTTTGTTAGCGGTAGCTAACAATGTTTTTCTGGATCGGCTGTTTCAGACAGTTAGGCATGAACCAACCCACTCATGGTCTAGTCGAAAAACGTTCCATTTTCGGTCAACTCGCGCATACCAGCTCCACGGCCATCATACCAGCACCACTTTATCTCAAAACTACATTTTTGTAGTTGGCCGGAAACATAACTCAGACAATTTTCAACCGATTGACTTGAAATTTGGAATATATCTTCAAAAATACATTGTCTATAGAAGTACGTACGATTTTCTTTATATATTGCATAGTTCATTTGTTATTAACAATTATATGACGATTCTTTAGGCAAATTTCTCACTTTCCACTTTAGAAGTGCGCTATTTTGTCAAAAATCAATATATCGAAAAAATCCTACGTACTTCTCTAGCTTATACTATATATAATCGAAAAAATTCAGGCCCTAATCCTGACTCATTGAATTAGAGGAGCTGTTAATCCGGCCGTTGAGCATAGAAAAAAAAGACGTCCTCGCAAAAACGCTGTACCGCCGCCATTTTGAAATAAATTGTCTCAAGAAAAATATTGTATGCAGTTAATGATATGTATAATAAAGTCCCATTTCTGTAATCTCGATTTATTTCGTAATATTTCTGAAAAAAATGCACAAAAAAGCCTATTTTTTCGGCCTCTAGGGTGGCCTAACCCCTTAACAATTTTTGCGAATTGATACCGAGGGGTTGATTACTTTGGAAATATGCAGCACATATACAAGCCTTCGTGAAATCATTTAACATCTTACGAAATTTTTTAAATCTATTAAATCTATTCAAATTTTTGATATCTCTGAAATATTTGTTAAATCTTCTGAAATCTTTTGGAACCTCTTAAATCTTTCTCAATTTCTTTGAAATATTTGAAATTTTGTAAACCGTACGACTGATTATATGCGCGTGCGCATGGATTCATTATTATTTCTTATTTTCATAACTGCCCCTTTTGGATTTAAAATTTTTACATATGATAAGATCAATTTCCGTTATGAAATATTTAATTCCTAATAATAATATGATTGCCACTGTAGGTGCTTTAATTTGCCCACAATTTGACAATTATCCATATGATTACCATAGTACAATATATTAAAGCAAGTTACTGGCAAACTAAATCCTTGGAATACACAGCATTGTTGCTGTATTTCCCAATTAAATGAGATGTCCCTCAGCTACGGGGAATTTCACATATTCCCAATCAAGGACTTATATAATCTTATTAAATGAATTGCACGTTTCTGATTTTATACATGTAATTATCCGAATTTAACATAAATCACAGCCATTATTGTCGCTATGAATTAAAACTAATTTATTCGATATTCATTGATATTTTCATTGATGTGCATCAAACTAAATAATATAATGTTTATACGTTCTTTTTGTAGTAAAGCTTTTTTTCTGCACAAACTTGCTGGGGTATTGTGGACTTGACATGATGTCAGGTAAAGACTGGAAGTTAATTTATAGTTGATCAAACTCAAGAACGTTCAGTATTTTACACTAATTAAAGTTCGACATGAAAACGGGAGTCTAAACATTATTTGGTCTTGACAGTCTAATCTGGACCGGTTAAACTGTTCGAGACCTGGCGCTGGCCTCCAAATCCATGCCTCCAAATTCCCAAGTGTCAATCTAGAGCTATTTTGTTATTAATAGGATTTATAAAGTGATACGAAAGAACCGATTTCTTTTTTTATTCGCCTGTTTAACTTTACATGAGAAAAAAGATTCAACTCTATTCTACTTCAGGGGAGGTACTTTAGGGTGAGCACTTGAATTTTATAGAGCATAGCGGGCTTGGTTAGAGTTCAGTCGAAAAGGGCTTACTACTCTTTTTTTCTATAATCATTTCAGTGATACCTTACAATTATTTGAGACTAGAAGGAAAAAAATTGTGGAAGGGATTGTTGAATCAGATTAAGTTGTTGTAAAAATAGCTCCAAATATCGCGCTCCTATCGAGCTTTGCGTTAAAAGTTGTTCTTATAAATGTACATCATATTATCTACAAATCTAAAAGGCTTTAATAATCATTTAGTAATCATAATCAAAATTATAAGAACAACTTTGAACTAAAATTACAGTACCAACGCAATGTATACTAGAAAACTTTCTTTTTAAGGAAATTTAATGAAAGTGGGTATTGTTATCGGTTGTGGATATCCAAAGATATTTAACGTTTAGATACCTGAAAATTAAAAAAAAAAGTTTATTCAAGAATCCCTTCAGCTATGCTGTCCTTTTTGGTATCATAATAATTGTGAAGCATCATTGAAATGATTTCAGAAGAAAAACAAAGATATGAGAGTCTATTCTGTGTAACACTCACAGCTTTTTGATAGACATGAATATATTATCAGTTTCGCTTCGATTGCAATGGTGCGTTGTAATATCAAAAATTACAGAGAATTTAGCATATTCAAGGAATTCTGGGGTTTCAGAGAATTGAGAAATATTCAGGAATTCAGAGAATTCGAGGATTTCAGGAAATTCAAAGAATTCAAAGATTTCAGGGAATTCAAATAAAGTTGGCAAGCCTAAGAATAAAATATTCTGCATTTTATGAGCCTCTAAGTATTTAAAAGTGTACAATTCAAAGTATTCCTCATTTACGAGTTGTTTAGTATCGAAAACGAAACAATTTTGAAAGATTCAAGAATTAAACCAAACCACTTTCAATGCTTCGATTCATGCTTTCAATTCAAAATTGTTTAATTTCAAACGATCCCAGTTGGAAATAATGTATTGTTGAAAGTTTGAAGCTGAAACCTGATGGACAAGATTGAAAGTTTTCAAATTTACAGTTTTGAAAGAGTAAAAAAAATGGGAAGTCATCAAACTTTTGTAATATTTAAAATCATTCTAACATTTATATAATAAACTATGAAGGTTAAAGACTTTATACTAGAAATAGATTTCAGTAATTTAATTATTTTGATTGAAACTATAATATAAGAAGACAAAAAGGTTTAAGGCTTCTTCTTTATTCAAAGTATTTCAAGCACTAGCAAACCTATTATCTAAAAAATAAAACAAAAGAAACATTGTAAGTAAAATATCAAATGTATTTATTAGTAGATAGGCAGGGGGAGTTCTAACGCAAGATTCCTGTTACCGACATGTTACCGACATGGTTCTGTTCCATGCTAAAAAAACCGTGGTTCATGTTAAATTTAGAAGGTTCGAAATTGGCATGGGGGGGGGGGGTATTTAAATTGATAAATGAATGATGCCGTAATATACGCTGTTACAATTCAGAGGATGTGATAATTGCAATGGAATGTTGTTTTTCAAATTTAAGAATCATTTTTCTAAGAAGCGACTTTGATTTTTCAATAACAAATTCCTTAGCGGTATTGCCTTCAATGTTGCCGACAAACGAATGGTTTAAAAATTTATAACTACATCATAAGTATGGGAGCCTGTCTTTTGATTTTTTAAATAACACATTTGGTGTAAACAGTTCTTAAAATTCCAATCTCAGGTTTCTGTAAACAACTTCAAGGTTATTCATCATTTTAATTGAGCATTTCGTGTAGAAATTTTAAGATTATTTATGGATTTAATGACACATTACATTATGTTCTGAAACGTTTTCATATAATTGCATCATTCTTAGAAATGATGTCGATTTTCTAAAAAAATGAGAGGAGAGGGAAAATATTATAAAAGCGAGAAAATTCTTTTCTTTTACCAGTCTGTAGTTGGATGTCAAGAAGTGTGGGACAGTGCCATGATCTGAAAATTCGTATAGATCTATTTTTGAAAAATATTCAAGAACTCAAAGAACTGATTCATCTACAATCAGATATTCGAAAGCTTACAAGAAAATTAAAAACTATAAATCTTGAAGATAACAAGCAGTGAAAAAATATGGATTTTTCCAAATTAAACAAAACCGCCCTCAATGAAGACTTTCTTCCATCAATTAAGCTGACAGATCTAGAAATTAACAAAAAATACGAAATCACAGATATCAAGAAAGCTAAAACAAAATATGGGATGAGAACGTTCGTAATTATGGAAAACAAATTCTCCGTTTTTCTACCTCAAAGAATCGCTAAACTGTTCGAAGAGGATGAAACATTGTTTATGCACACGAAGAAAGCTTGTAAAGATCAACATCTTGGCATGGTGTATTTGTATTTGGGTGAAAAGTGCAATTCCATTGCATTTGTTGAGAAAAATATGTAAAGTGTACAGTTTTCTACTTATAGCTCAGTAACTGAAAGCTCGCAGTGTCATCAACATCATCATGTCTTATACTCCTCGAAATCAAATGCTACATTCAACTACATGCAATCTGAATTCATCATTCACAAAGCAAATTATCGTGGGTGCTGAATTTAAAAAAGATGGAAGGTTAGCATCATCGGTGAAACTGTTAGCTAGTCATCCTCATGCAAGCATAGCCTTAAATCTTGATGAGTGGAAATTGTTCAAGAGTTATTTCAACATCATTTCAACGTACTTTGATGCTCAAGAGAAGCAACAATGCATCGACTGTGGAAATTTCCGTATACACATGACTATATCTTATGGAGATTACATAGTGGCTTTGGAGCAAATTCAAGAAACTGAAGTTGAAACCAGAAAATATTACCCCTTTATACTACAAGAAACAACGTTTGCTGTTCTCCAGGAAGTCACTCCTTGCATCAACAGGTATCCTCTAGAACAGAGTGTTATGCCGTTCCAATGTACGAAGGATGTTATTATTAAAACCATTGCTGAAGGTGTTTGGTGTAATGTGAAATCACCTTGTGTGAAAAGTGTCAAATCTTATATACAAAAAAATTATGTTAGTTTAAAGAATAACAGAATGAAAAAACTGGTATTTACTAATCTCATGCGATTCGAAAGTCTGTTTCTCGAAATGATTACTTTCCACAATCAGAATGTGTGTGAAGAAGTGATTCAGAAATTAGCAGAACTCAGATGTGTGAATGGTACCTTTGTACATTAAAATTTCTATGTATTCAATAGTATGAGAATCTGAATAAAAAAGATATAATTTAAACGAAATTCTTTAACTGCTTGTTTCACACTGAAATTTTTGTATACGTCAAACAACAATTTTTTCTCATTTTGCTTATTAACATCTTTTGGTTTCATTCCAATAGTCTGGTGTTTGGTATCGTTGTAGGAGAACATTAAATCTTTCAAAATATCTATCCACTTATAATTACCCTGCAAGCTGAATTGCATCCACATTTTGTTTTTTAAGGTACGATTAAATCGCTCACAAATTGATGCTTTCAAATTACTAAATGTCGAGTGCAAATTTATTTTATATTGCTTCATAATATTTTCAAAATGTGAGTTGTAAAATTCTTTACCTCTATCAACATGTACATTTTTTGGTACGCGTCCTTTATCAAGTACAGATTCCATGGCTGCAGCTACATCTTCACCCTTCTTGGATTTAACGGGAACAGCCCAAGCAAATTTTGAAAATATGTCAATTACAGTTAAGATGTACTTGTATCCTTTGTTTTCTCTCTCGTATGGCTGCATTTCAACCAGATCAGCTTGCCATGTCTCATCAATGCCACGGATGTCAAAATGTCGACGTTGGTAATTTCTTCTAGCTGGCTTATGCAGCTCCTTCACCAACTGCTGCTTCTCAACGTCCATTTTTGAGTGCATTCAGTCTAGCGTCTACTTGACTAATGAGCTCTGCATTTCGATACACCAGTTTTTGAATTGATTCAACATCAATTTTCACATTTTTAAGAAGTTTATCTGTAGAGTTTTCTAAAGTCTCAATCATCATATTCATCTTAACTTATTCAGATTAACGGCATCATTCTGCTCTTGAGCATCAGCCACTTTACACAACCTTTTATCATTCATATCATAATCTCCTTCAGATGTCACTTTAAAGCCAAAACCAGGAGGACCACGACTTGTACTCTCTGTTCGCTTAGTATGACGTCCGAATACATCGATGCTCATCTTGCAAATAATGAAAATCTTGACGAAACACTCATTAATATATAATTCCAGCTTCTCGTAGTTCTTCAATAATTGATATACAGTCCGAGCTCCGAGCATTGCCGTTTTCGGGGCTGTAGGGGAGTATGATTCCAAGAAGCCATAAACCCCCACTCTAAGCTTGGTCACGCTCGAATGCGTGGAAGAGAAGAATACAGCTGACAATCTCCGAGCATTGCCGCGCGTCGTTTAGTTTAAAAATCTATCTCGAAAATCGTTCCATGTACCCAGTGTACATACATGTATGCAAAAGTGATTCAATTTGTATTATTTTGTTATAAACCCGAGTATGAAGGTATGTCAAACATAAAAATCGAACATTAGCTATGGTATGTTCTATTCTTAGAATAAATGTAAACAAAGCGTCAAAGTGACCAATATTTCATCTCACTTTTAACGTTACCCATGTAATCTCGTGCAGTACATGAATAATTACTGCGTTTTATTGCTTGTTTTTTTTTTAAACAAAGAGAAACTCAAATATCGAATTGTCAATTATAACCTCAATTTGATATCACTCGTGTGATCTTATTAGTTATAACAATGCATGAAAAACGTAAACAAAACAAAAACAATGAGAAGCTTTTTTTTACAGCAGCGAAAATATATATTAGTGCATTTGAAAAATGGAAATTCAAAAACCGATACAGCTAAAATATGTAAAAAAAAAATTCTTTCACTCTTTTCCACGTTTTATACCGCGCAATAATACTGCGAGCAGTTTTATCATAGAAATGCATATTGAAGGAGCTGAAATCAGGCACATAATATCTTTTGAACGCGATTTTATAATTTTTCATGGTTTTTTCCAGGTTTTAACGTTCACATTTTATGTTGAACATTTATCCAAAACATCTCTGTGCAAAGCCCTTAAATATTTGACGGAAAGTATAATAAAAATTGATTAGTGAATTATCTTCGATATTGTAATATATTCACAAATATTCGTGCAAGAAACATTGATACCTTATAGTACATAAATTTGATTTTATATAATAGCAAATTTTTTTAAAGTGGATTAAAAATAATGTTGAATAACGAACAGATTTCCTCATATTTCATTTCTTATATGTATAATAAAATGAACAATTTGTTTGACTGAAAAATTTCGAGATTTTGCCCCAAAAAAACCTTCAGATTCGGACGTTTCGTTCCCGGCAATCCTCGGAGCGTTAGCTGTGAAATGCATCGGTCGCGAGCGACGCTAAAGTGGGGGTAGTGCTCGAGCGTGAAATCGGGGATGAATGCTCATCCCCGGCAAGTGAACCGGCAATGCTCGGGGCGGCAATGCTCGGAGCTTGGACTGTAATTTCGTTTGTGTGACTTGGATTTCCAGCTGCTTGAGATGCTAGCAGTAAACGTAATCTATCCACTAATTCATTTGGATCATCTCAGTAAATGTAGTCTAATTTATTATCCTCTGGGCTAATCATATATTTTGGAATTAAGCCCTTACCTGATGAAAAACGCTTCTTATTTTGTTTATTAGTTTTTGAGGGTGATGATATATTTATTGCTTTAGCTTTGAAATTTTGAAACTTCAAAGTTCTATTATCACGAAGTGCCACATCAACCTTATGAAATTTTTTATGTGCATTTGTTGAAATTATGATTTTTTTTATAATTTTCAAATGTAACATCTAGATCCTTTTTTCTTTTTTCTAACATTTCAAGATAATTTTTCACAATAATATTCCATGAAGTGGTACCTATTGTTTCTTCAGAAACTTCTGATGTTTTTGAATCTGTATCCACAGCTGATTTAAATGAAGTTTCAGCATAATCTTCTAGCTGCGAATCTTCTTCAGATTCACTCTTTAGTTCATTTTTGACTTTATTCTGGACTTCATCTTCAACTGAATCAATTCTTTTAACAGTTTCGAAACCATTGACTATTTTCTCAAGCGGTGTAATGATTGGCCTAAATGTATTATTAAATGTCTGCTCAACTGTTTCTTTACCCAACTTCAGTAATCTATGCTTCCGTCGAATCGCTTCACTAGCTTTAGCAATTTTACGCAAAATAATTTTTTCATTATGAAAGCCCTCCTCACGTATAGACATATTAATGCCACAGTGTTCAAAGTGCGACTGTCTCTATGTAACCATTACATACATATATATTGCTTTTCCAGATTAACAAAACAGTCAAAACCTTTCCTATATCTACCTTGATTTAGATTTCTATCCTTATCAATTACAACAAATCCATGCTTATCATCATTCCAGCAAGCTACGCACATTTGTTTGAATTGTGAATAAGGCATGTCAGTATTAACATGATCATCATATATATGCTTCAGATTCATCTCATCTTGTTTAAACAGTACAAGAAAGTTAACATTATCACGTATAACATGTTTAGGAATACGAGCATATGTCTGGCTCAGACAGAAACAGTCAACATCGTTGTGCCTCCCCATTGAAAAAAATGCTTTTATATTATCTTGCTTCTCACAAGCTACATCATCAAATACAACACTGAATTTGAATTAGCTTCACTTTGTATTACAACATCATCATGCTCATTGAAAGGATAGTACTCAACGCCATCTACTGAGTGAAGAACTTTTTCTAAAAACTTATATTTTGGTTGATTTAAAGATTTAGAGTAAACATAAACATTTTCAAATCTTAATCCATTTGGGTGTATTAATAGAGCCAACAAAGCATTTGTCTTTCCACAGTTAGAAGGTCCACAAAATATTGCTCTTACACTGTTTGGTAGCAAGTTTCCATGTCGTTTCTCTTTTTTCTCATCTTGAACAAGAGAATCGAAGTTATCAATGGGAAGTTTTATAGCTTGTGATTCGAACTGCATTTTGAATGCGACTGACTGAAAAACTATAAATATCATGCTTATATGGTTGACTTTTCAGTTTGTAAACATCTCTTGATCAGATATGATCATTCACGGTGACAAACCTAGAGTAAGTCGTGAGCGAACCTTGAAAGAGGCAAGACGTGGCAGTGGTTTGTTGAATAATATTATCAACAGACTTCCAGTAGAGTTACATCTTCCTGGATACCAGTATTGTGGACCAGGCACGAAATTAGCAAAACGACTTGCGCGAGGTGATCCTGGAATCAATCCTCTTCACGCTGCTTGTAAGGAGTACGATATCGCTTATTCGCAAAATAGAGAAAACGTTGAGGCAAGAAACGTAGCTGATAGAATATTAGCTGAAAAAGCTTGGAAACGTGTATTATCTAGAGAGTCAGATATAGGTGAAAAGGCGGCTGCTTGGGGAGTAACTAGAGCAATGAAAATTAAATCAAAATTTAATATGGGTCTTAAAAATAAAAGCTCTGCTACCACACTCAAAAAAATCGTTACATCAGCTAAAAAATCAATGATACCAAGTAATGATGGACAAACTGTTATTAAATCTGCTCTCAGAGGCGCGCGTGCAGCTGTAAAAAAAGCTGGTGGAAAAAGAAGTGTAAAGAAACCTCGCATTTTACCAGTTCCAAAGAAATTGGGTGGTTTTCTACCCTTTCTTATACCCATCTTTGCTGGTCCTATGCTACTGGAGTACTAGCTGGTGGAGCTGCGGGAATAGCTAAAGCTATCAATGGTTCAAATGCTGCAAAACGACAGATTGAAAAAAGCAAACGTCATAATGAAGCAATGGAAGCCATTGCCGTGGGGAAAGGTCTTTATTTGAAACCATATAAAGAAGGATTGGGATTTTATCTAAAACCATATACTCAAGGAGCAGGACTTCAGTGCAAGTTAAAAAACTCAAAGTGACGCTACCTCATCGAGCACTAACCGATGCAGATTTACTTAAATTCGCGAAATCTTTAAAAATTACGAATTTCCGAGGTGTTTTTATGCGAAATGGATTACCAGAGGGTGGGCCACGTAAATATGAAAGTGCTATTGTTAACCTTGATGATAAAAACAATTTAGGGACTCATTGGGTTGCATATAAAAAGATTAACAATAAAAAAATTTATTTTGATAGCTTTGGTAATCTCCGGCCACCTTTGGAGCTGTTTAACTATCT
Source organism: Andricus quercusramuli (assembly GCA_932178445.1). Classification (NCBI taxonomy): domain Eukaryota; kingdom Metazoa; phylum Arthropoda; class Insecta; order Hymenoptera; family Cynipidae; genus Andricus; species Andricus quercusramuli. The sequence continues at coordinate 96,063 of CAKNXH010057422.1, forward strand.
AGGTGTTGGTAGCGTAAAATATAATCATGAAAGGTATCAAAATTATGATACATTTTTGTGTGGGCATTTATGCCTGAAATTTTTATGTAATCAGTTAAACTCTAAAAGCATGTATAATCTATATAAATGCAGAGACTAATGATTTCAAGTCAGTCAAATGCTAGCAGTCATCATGGATGATTAATTGACACTAACATTATCGGGATCTACTTCCATCCTAGAAAGTCAGTATTTTCCTCCAATTGAATTATCTCCATATAAAAATTACGCTCTTGGTCTTGTTGAATTTCAAACCTTCAATTCGATACCTAATGTAGACATTGGTCAAAATAAATTTTATGTCGATCATAAAATAATTGAAATACCTACAGGAAGTTATGAAATACGTGACATAAAGCGCTATCTACAGAATGTTTTAGTACAAAAGGGTATTGAAATTCATATTAAACCAAACAATAATACTTTAAAAAGTGAAATTTATTGCAGTCACGACATAAATTTTGAACCTAAAGATTCTATCGGTCATTTGCTGGGTTTTTCTCCACGCAGACTAGAAGCTAAACAGGTTTATGAATTTGATCAACCAGTATCAATCATAAAAGTGAATTCTTTGGGAACTGAGTGTATAATACTTTATTACCATGTCGCAAGCGCATCAGTCGACAACGAGCTGTCAAAGGGTTAACACCTCAAAACGTGCTGCTGCTGACAAGGGCAGGTCTCAAGGTTACACCACTCGCAAAAATAAGAGAATAAAAAGATTCAAGATTATTTGTGCTTGCCTCTGTATTTTTGTGTATCGACGTTTAATTGTTTGTCATGGAAGAGGAAATTTGAAACATTGAAAGCCCCATAATTTTTGATGAATCTATCGCTCATTGTGAAGTACATGCACATCAGCCATATGCCTCATCCACCTTCAATAATAGTGATGAAATTCGAATTTCTGTGCAAAATCAAGATCATTGTCTTCTACCTTGCAAGAGCTCACTTCACGTGCAGGAAAGATTGGTAAAGACTAATGGAACTCCAGTGGACAGTACAGTTCTAGTTTGTAACGCCATCTTTCATTTGTTTGAAGAAGCAAAATATGAAATCAATGCTATTGAAATTGATAGAAATAAAAACGTTGGTCTCACTAGCCTTATGAAAAATTATATATCTTTAAATCCTGGACAATCACATTACGCAGAGAATACTGGTTGGCTTGAAATAAATAATTATGCAAAATCATTAACTAATGCTATTGGTTATTTTGATATGTCCATACCTCTTAGCATGATATTTGGTTTTGCTGAAGATTATCACAAAATCATTGTTAATGCTAAACATAAACTTATTTTGACAAGAACAAAAAGTGATGCAAATTCCATCTTGCAAACAGCTCCCAATGAGCTGTATAAAATTAAAATTAATAAGATAGAATGGTTTTTACCAAGCGCTAGATTGTCAGATTCGCGAAAATTTTAGCTGCTAAAATATATTGAGAACGATCCATCTATTTCAATAAGTTTTCGTACTTGGGAATTGTACGAATATCCTCTACTTCCCACGACTTCAAACCATATTTGGACTGTAAAAACATCAACACAATTGGAGAAACCGAGATTTGTTGTATTAGGTTTTCAAACAACCAGAAAAAATAATACTAATAAAAAATCTAGCCAGTTTGATCATTGCAACCTTACTAATGTGAAACTATTTTTGAATAATCAGAGTTATCCTTATGGTAATTTAAATCTCAATATTAGCAAAAATCAGTATTCTCTACTTTATGAAATGTATACAAACTTTCAAGCTAATTACTATGGTAAAGATCCACAACCATTGTTGTCGAAAGGAGAATTTATAGAGTATGCGCCTCTAGTTGTTATTGATTGTTCGAAACAGAATGAATCATTGAAATATGGACCTGTTGACGTTCGTTTGGAATTTGAAAGTAGTGAAAATTTTCCCGCTCAAACATCAGCATATTGCCTCATCTTACATGATCGTGTAATTGAATATAAACCAATAAGTGGTGCAGTGAAAAAGTTGATATAAAAGTACTGTAAGCAGATTGAATCAGTTTAGTTGCTTACGAGATGGAATACGTGGTGGATGTGCAGGGCTTTAGGTGTCCAGTTAATGAATTTATTTTGGTAGAATTAGCTATAGTTTTAATCAATGATGATGCGGTACCTTTTTCTGTTTTGTTTCAACCTCCTTGCGAATGGAGCTGCATCCCATCAAAGTACAGATGTATGAATCGATGGTTGGAATATAATTTTCATGGCCTACCGTGGAATACTGGTGATGTACCTTATACGTTTGTGAAAGAAATCTTGGAAACTATTTTTAAAGATGCTAGTAAAATTTATGTGAAAGGCTTGGAAAAGAAAAATTGGTTTAAAAAGTTTGTTACTCAGAAATCAACGCAAATTATTGACATGCATGATATGGAATGTCCTTCATTGAAAATCTTATGCGACGAGTTATCTTCTAATGTATGCTCACGTCATTCAAGTACAAAAAAATTTTACTGTGCACTTCAAAATGTTACTTTATTCAAAAATTGATTATCTCGAGCTAATTAAGAATCAGGTTATAAGAAATAAGTGTTTTTCAACTTTTTTAGTTTTAAGCTAGTATGTAAGTTAAAAAAATGTATTTTTTTCATAAATAAATAAAATTACATACATTTGAATATGAAAAGCTGTGTTTTTATTTATAACTCATAATTTTATATATCTCAATGTTTTTAGGTTATTAAATAAAACAATAAATATATTTAACTTTCCATTTATTCACTCAAGTTTACAAACTGCATTCATTCATTCATTTGCATAAAAACTCTATTTTAAAATAACAGTACATTATTATCATCATTGTCGACATCCGTGAGCTCAAGCACTCTATGTTTATAAGGAATCAGCACTCGCTTATCATCATGCCAGCTGAGAGCAATCTTATCTTGTTTAATCGAGTGTACCTCATGCTTTCTACTTCGGATTAAATGTTGAGTCCGAACCAGGTTTTTGCAAGAAATTAGAGTCTGCTTATAATCATCGAATGCTATTGTTCTTAAAGTTGACTTTTTAACAACTTTTGCTTTTTTCCCCCCATCTTCGCCTAAAACTTTATAGGCATATAATTTAGATCGCAAACCAATAAATTCAGTAATTATTTTTCCATTATTTTCATCCTTCATCAAACCCAATACTTTTTTGTTTAGAAGACGTATACCGTAGACAGGGGCCGCTTCAGACTGTCGGCCGCCCGGAGGCAAATTTCAATTTGCCGCCCCTTTTAATATGAATTTTGAAATCAAAATATCTAGAACTATTCTAATTGAAAATTATAATAATAATTAAATGAAGAATAAATCATAAGAAATAACGATAATAATTATTAATAATCATAATGAATAATAATTATTGATAATAATCATAATGGATAATAATCATTATTATTAATAATTATGATGAATAGTAATAAATCATTTATAAATAAATTGACAGTTAAATAAATTAATACATGATATCCTAATTATATTCAGAGGGAAAGTAATCATGTGAAGTAGATCTTGTTATTGTTGAATGAAATATGCATTTTACAAGAACCATCAAGATAATTCAACAACAATCAGCAATCAACAACTCACATAGTTTCAAATAAAAGGTTGACGTCTCGCTTTCGCTAAAGCAAAATCACGGATGATTGATTCACAATTAATTAAATCTAATATGTCCTGCTCTATAGCTATAGTAGCTAAAGCTGATCGAAGTCTAATAGCGCCGCTGGCCAGAAGTGTAACGCCTTAACCATGATATGGACTAGATTAGACGGTGCTAACCAGCCGCTGATCAGCTTGTCCAGACTCTGGCCGCCTTCGCCGGAGTTAATTTGGAGAATAATGAATATTAATTGATTGCGAGTATTTTGACTTTGAATATTAATGGTCCTGATTACATTCTTTAATATTATCTTACAAATAAAATTTCTAACGTTACGGGGAATCGAACCTACATCTATACCTGAATCTATCGTCTAGCAGTCGGGAGTCTTAACCATTGCGCTAAACCTAAGAGTTGAAACACGATGAAAAAGCCATCCTCATAAGGTAGATATTTTCAATCGAGACCGTCTGAGAGGGCCAAGACCAACACCCTGTCAGACCGTCTTGACTAGACGGTCTAGATTCGGTCTAGCCAGCCGATCTCTCTACTTAATGAGATTGCGAGTATTTTGACTTTGAATATTAATGGTCCTGGTGTAGAGTGAATACATATATTACATTTCCAAATAATAATACAAATAAAATTTTTAACACTACGGGGTATCGAACCTACATCTATATACCTAAATCTATATCGACTAGCAGTCAGGAGTCTTAACCATTGCGCTAAACCTGCGAGTCGAAACTCGATGAAAAAGCCATCCTCATAAGCTACAGCTCAAAAAAGTGAAAACACCAGATTTTAAACTCTGTTTTCCTAATTGAATGTTTATTATTATGTGACGTTATGCAAATGTAAAATATACAAACTGTTGACAGGAATATAAATAATATAATTTTTAAATAAATAATTTATATCGATTACAATTTTTTTTTTCGTGTAATATTTCGTTTTTTCGTGTTTTAGACTACTTTACATCTTTCCAGAATGACAGGAAATGTGATTTTTTTACGAACTTTCAAAATTTTTAATGACGGAACTTAGAAATTTGATCGTGAACTTTGACAATTTTTTAATAACAAATTTTTTTAAACTTCTGTGTAAGGTTTAGTTTTTAGATGTTTCAGACCATTTTACAACGTTAAGATTGACATAAAATGTAATTTTTTTTTAACATCCACAATTGTGCATGAAGATGGAATTTAGAATTTTTTCTTTAAAAAAATACAGGAAAAAAGTTGTACTTGCGACAGATAAGTGTCAATGACCTCAACAGAAAACGATACTGCACACTTTGAAATACTTTAAAGTTTTCCTAATCATGTCCGTCTGCTGAGGATCACACCAGACCGTCACGATATCACTTAGATATTTTCAATCGGGACCGTCTGAGAGGGCCAAGACCAACACCCTGTCAGACCGTCTTAACTAGACGGTCTAGCCAGCCGATCTCTCTACTTAGGACTGCCACGAAATTTTTCCACACGGGAATATGCCAACTTTTTTCTCACACGATGTGAACTTCAGAAAAATGTTGTTCTTAATGAACAAGTGCGCTTTAACGTATAAACACTTAAACTTGCAGGTCGGTTTTCTTGAACCATGGTGGGGGGATTGCTTTTCCTCTATCTTTTTGATGGTTACTTTCCACGGGTGTCTAGCCAAAATTGTTCCTTCCGCAATTATGATTCGCTTGTCAACAGCCCTTATGCATAAGAAACTACTGTTTCGCTGATACTTGGACTAAGTACTACTAACTGTATTGCTTTAGCAGCATTACAGTTCAAGAAGTGGATCCACGTTATTGTCGATGCCTGCACTTGCCGAATTAGTTTTATTATCATAGCATTTTAAATAACTCATTCAATCTAGACTTCAGACTTTCCTAGAATCTATCTTGAGAAATTTTAGACTTCTTATTTTTTTGTCAATAAGTATATGAAACGACCTTGTTAAGCTGTCGCCCCTTGTCCCTTGCAATGCAATGCACTCATCTCGGTCAGATTTTAGACTCTCCTAGAACCCAATTTAACAAAACTTAAACAATTTTATTTCTGTGATTGAGTATATGAAGCTATTCTTTAAGCGACCGCCGCCTCTCGCCCTTTGCGCCCGGAGGCGGCCGCCTACTCTGCCTCCGCGTGTAGCGGCCCCTGACCGTAGACATTATTTGGTGAATAGTCTGATGTATCGAATTTGTGCGAATCTTTTTTAATATAATCGTAGACGTTTGGAACTGTGGATTGATATATTAGGCTGTCTGTGTCTGTATACAGTAATTTTGCATTGTTACCAAATGTGTTTTGAATATAATTATAATGAAAATCATAAATTATTATTTTTGATATGTCAAGAACTGTAAATACTGTATAAATTGGTTTATTGAAATTAATTTTTGTTTTATTCATTTCAACGATTACCATGTCTTCAACGAATATGGTGAGGCTATGAAAATTTGGTCTTGCGATTAAATTTTTCGCACCATACCGCCCCTCTCATTTGGTTACAAGCCTTACATCTTTATGCTTTCTAACATTCTCCATAGTTTTACCAAAAACTGAATTATTCATTAATTTATAAAAGTTTTTCTCAAACTCATTTACTGATTTTTTCCTACAGTCTGTATTTAGATCAATGTAATCTTTTAACCATGGTTTCTGTTTAAATTGTAATACTCTATGGAGTTTAGTTAGCTTCATTCCCAAGGATAAATATTTTTTCAAATTTCTATAATGAACTATATATTTTTTCTTTGGTGGCAAATTTGGTGCTAATTTTGGAATTGTGCATTTTGAGATAGGAGGTATGAAATGCTCTGGGCATAAAGGTAAGTCTTTATGTAAATCATGAAGCTCTTCTGGATATTCTAAATCTATCTCTAAGATGTAGCCTTCAGGTGAATCGTCAGGAATATTGAAAAAGTTTGGTTCATTATCAAAATTTTCAAACCATTAAAAATCTTTGTATGGTAAATATTCGCTCATAGCCGCACCATATTGGTTATTAATATCAAAGTACATTATGTAAGACTCTGGTTCATTTGGATTGAATTTTAATCCCATACATGTATTATTTGCCTTTGCATATCTATTTGAGAATTGGGAAACGCCACCTCGGATACCTTTTTCAATAAATAACAACATTTCAACACCCGTGAATAAATCGATTTCAATTCCTGTATGTTTTAACATTGCATCAAAAGCAAGTCCCGGTGCTGTGTAATAGTGTAATGTATCTAAAGTGTACGTTGAAAAACATGTTTTTCTAAAATTTTGAAAAATATCGGCCAAAAGTAAAACATCAGTTTTTAAATAAAGATCAGAGTATTCACCCATAGTTTTCAAATTAAAAGTTTTCCATACTTTACAAGCATGTTGATAATCTTGGTCTGAAATATTTGAATCGTTTAACTTTGAATAAAAAGCCTCTTTTATTGGCAATTGTTTTTCCTCCAGTTTTACCCAACTATCAATATAATCATAAGGAAAAACACCTTTCCTTGTTAATAAATTGAATTCATCATCATTTGCGCAATATTATCTCGTAATTTTCTTCTCATCATTATTTAAATATGATGCCAATTTTTCAAGACTACTAGGCATAAATCTAAAAGAGTCAATAAATCGAAGCTTTACATTTGTGTCTTCTACTTGTTTTGTAAAAGATATATATTTCTCTTTGTTTATAGGTAATAATTGAACGCTACCTTCAAAACTTGTAGCTAAGTCTTTTATCAAAAAATGGGCATCATCTCCTGATAAGTTATGAAAAACTACAGGAATCACATGCGAGTCTTTATAGTTAATATTACAAGCTTCATGACTTGGACCGCAATATTTACCTGTAAAATGGTCGTGATCGCGATGTTTAATGTCATCATTTGCAAAAAGCTTTTCACAAATGTGACATTTTTTTGTCGTTTTAAATTCATGCTCTTGCTGCAATGTTAAAGGCTCCATTGGGATAATACTTTTTAGAAGCAAATATACTTCCTCAGACACACGTTTTAATTCTTTCATAAACCAATGTATACAGTCTTCTCCTCTATAAACTTTAAGTTCAGAAAGAGAATCATCAACATTGCAATATTTATAAAAAGCTACACTTGTTGGGACATGTTTTTGGTAATTGGTTGATTGTACATCTGAATTTTTTTCTAATAAACATTCTATACCAGCATAAATTGCCACAGGGGCTTTTTCCTTAAATCTATAGTTTTTAAATTTCAATATGTTATATTACCCTGCATTTATTCATATTCTCGCAGTCAACTTTATTATTATTCAAAGATTTTTCAAATTTAAAATGACATAAACATCGATCACAGAACCAAGTGCGACAATGAGCCTTTGTACATTGTGATTTTATCAATCGTGATAGATTTTTAATCCATGTGAAGTGATAAATTCGATTATTTTCCAAAATATCATCATCTCCCTCAGTTAAATCAATGTCTCTATTTTCAATCATAAGGAGATGAATTGTAGGTTTGTCTGATTTAAGTTGACTTAAATACAGTGGAACAATTTCTTCTTTCTTAATATTTTCATGAGACTCTATACTATAAACAATTATACTTAAATTATTTAATTTCTTAAATTTCGGTATATCATGTAAACTAATAGGAAATTGTATTCTATTATATTTGAGTTCGGTATCGAAATGAGGATAAGAACTAGTACGGTTAGAATCTCTTATAGTACATTTATTGAAATTCACATTTAAATTTATAATTTCTTTTAATTTCCAATTAGACTTTGTTTGTTGCAACTCTTCAACTTTAAATAATATTTTCTCTCTTACTTTAATCTCAAACCATTCACCAATATCTGTCAACTCAAGAATAGTTTCATTTTTGGTTTAAAAAAATTTTATTTCTTCTATTTCCCTACCTTCTTCTAATGCACTGAATTTAGCAGCTAAAATAACGTTGATTTTTAAACCCCCCATAATTTTGAGAGTATTTTTTATTCTTGCAATAATCATTTTCTTTCTATCATCTAAAAAGCTATTTAAATCCTTATGTGTCAAATTTATTATTAAACCTGTTCTAATGCGACTCTTGAAGGCAGTATCCATGTCTTCCCACTTGATATTTTGTTTGTGCACAGCTTCATTGACCCCTGCTCCTCTTCTTCGTAACTTCTTGAATTTTCGACTTCTGGCTTTTAAAATCCCAACTAGAAATTGAATTTTATTTTGTTGACCCAAGGAAATGTCTTTTCCTTTTCTTAGGAGTTTTTTCAACAGCCTTTTGTTTTCGATTCCACCCCGGATCCAAAACTCAATTTCTTCAAATGTTGCATTTCCTTCCAAAGTTACGTACGCTTCATACATCATTTTAATAAGTCTCTTACACTGCTCTGAATTCATTTTCGAAATATTTTTAAAAATATGCTCACTGAATAATTGTCAAGGTTGAAGATTCGAACACCAAATACTAGGTAGATTACACTAAATATTCCAGTTAATTTTTCCACTGAACGCTACACACTGAATAGTAGCTAATTGTACACTAAACTCACGTTCAACTGTATATTATTATATTGCTTTCGATTCGTCTGCCGACTCGCTTGGAGGTTTGATATCAACTGGGGAACTCATTTGAAAATCCGAGTTATATATATATATATATATATATATATATATATATATATATATATATTATACATAGAACCATAAGTATGAATGTATAGACTATAGCTGGAGTCTAAGATCGGTCGATGACTATAGTTGAAAGTTTCTTATCTGGAGTTCAGGCTAGACACCGCGACGCCAGATTACAATACTCGTACGTTACGCTCGTGCCGCTGTTCCACGCTTCTTTACATCCAACTATAGAAACCTGAGATTGGAATTTCAAGAACTGTTTACACCAAACGTGTCATTTAAAAAATCAAAAGACAGGCTCCCATACTTATGACGTAGTTATAAATGTTTAAACCATTCGTTCGTCGGCAACATTGAGGGCAATACCGCCAAGGGGTTTGTTATTAAAAAAAATATATCAAAGAGATGACGTCATATGAGTGATATATTATACTTCTGGCATGTATTTATTGAAGACTGAGCAACGTTACAATTACGTTTGTTGTCCAATTCTATGAAAAATATATAACGTTCACAATTCGTTTGTTGGCAAATATCAAAGGGTGAGCCGCTAAGGAATTTGTTATTGAAAAATCAAACTCGCTTCTTAGAAAAATAATTCTTAAATTTGAAAAACAACATTCCATTGCAATTATCACATCCTCTGAATTGTAACAGAGGATATTACGTCATCATTCATTTATCAATTT
>CAKNXH010057424.1:0-13537 GCA_932178445.1 Andricus quercusramuli
TGACTTTGGATAATTTCGGGGTCAGCCAAACGTTTCTCTGGCCCCGCAATAGTGTTTGCTGCATAGGCGGTAGTTTTTAGGGGTTGGATTCGGTTGCACAAATTTGAAGAAATTAAGACGGGAATAAGACGCTGATATAAAGTTGATTTTGGATAATGTTGGGACCAGCGAAACGTTTCCCTGGCCCCGCCATAATGTTTGCCGCAAAAGGGGTAGTTTTTTGGGGTTGGATTTCATTGCACAAATTTGAACAAATTAAGACGAAAATAATACGCTCATATAGAGTTAATTTTGGATAATGTCGGGGCCAGCGAAACGTTTCGCTGGTTCCGCCATATTGTTTGCCGCGTTTGGGGTAGTTTTTAGAGGTTGGATTTGGTTGCACAAATTTGAACAAATCAAGTCGGGAATAATACGCTGATATAAAGTTGATTTTGGATAATGTTGGGGCCAGCGAAACGTTTCCCTGGCCCCGCCATAATGTTTGCCGCAAAAGGGGTAGTTTTTTGGGGTTGAAGTTGGTTGCACAAATTTGAACAAATGAAGGCGGAAATAATACGCTCATATGAAGTTGACTTTGGATAATTTCGGGGTCAGCCAAACGCTTCGCTGGCCCCGCCCTAGTGTTTGCCGCATAGGGGGTAGTTTTTAGGGGTTGGATTTCGTTGCACAAATTTGAACAAATTAAGACGAAAATAATACGCTCATATAGAGTTAATTTTGGGTAATGTCGGGGCCAGCGAAACGTTTCGCTGGTCCCGCCATATTGTCTGCCGCATTGGGGGTAGTTTTTAGAGGTTGGATTTGGTTGCACAAATCTGAACAAATTAGGACGGGAATAATTCGCTGATATAAACTTGATTGTGGATAATGTCGGGGCCAGCGAAACTTTCCCCTGACCCCGCCATAATGTTTGCCGCTAAAGGGGTAGTTTTTTGGGATTGAAGTTGTTTGCACAAATTTGAACAATTGAAGGCGGAAATAATACGCTCATATAAAGTTGACTTTGGATAATTTCAGGATCAGCCAAACGTTTCTCTGGCCCCGCCATAGTGTTTGCTGCATAGGGGGTATTTTTTAGGGGTTTGGTTTCGGTTGCACAAATTTGAAGAAATTAAGACGAAAATAATACGCTCATATAAAGTTAATTTTGGATAATGTCCGGGCCAGCGAAACGTTTCGCTGGTCCCGCCATATTGTTTGCCGCATTGGGGGTAGTTTTTAGATGTTGGATTTGGTTGCACAAATTTGAACAAATCAAGTCGGGAATAATACGCTGATATAAAGTTGATTTTGGATAATGTTGGGGCCAGCGAAACGTTTCGCTGGTCCCGCCATATTGCTTGCCGTATTGGGGTAGCGTTTAGGGGTTGGATTTGGTTGCACAATTTGGAACAAATTAAGACAAAAATAATACGCTCATGTAGAGTTGATTTTCGACAATATCGGTGCCAGCGAAACGTTTCCCTGGCCCGGCCATAATGTTTGCCGCAGAAGGGGTTGTTTTTAGGGGTCGAAGTTGGATGCACAAATTTGAACAAATTAAGATGAAAATAATACGCTCATATAAAGGTAATTTTGGATAATGTCGGGGCCAGCGAAACGTTTCGATGGTCCCGCCATATTGTTTGCCGCATTGGGGGTAGTTTTTAGAGGTAGGATTTGGTTGCACAAATTTGAACAAATCAAGTCGGGAATAGTACGCTGATATAAAGTTGATTTTGGATAATGTTGGGGCCAGCGAAACGTTTCCCTGGCCCCGCCATAATGTTTGCCGCAAAAGGGGTAGTTCTTTGGGGTAGAAGTTGGTTGCACAAATTTGAACGAATGAAGGCGGAAATAATACGCTCATATAAAGTTGACTTTGGATAATTTCGGGGTCAGCCAAACGTTTCGCTGGCCCCGCCCTAGTGTTTGCCGCATAGGGGGTAGTTTTTAGGGTTTGGATTTCGTTGCACAAATTTGAACAAATTAAGACGAAAATAATACGCTCATATAGAGTTAATTTTGGATAATGTCGGGGCCAGCGAAACGTTTTGCTGGCCCCGCCATATTGTTTGCCGTATTGGGGTAGTTATTAGGGGTTGAAGTTGGTTGCAAAAATTTGAACAAATGAAGGCGGAAACAATACGCTCATATAAAGTTAACTTTGGATAATTTCGGGATCATCCAAACGTTTCGCTGGCTTCGCCATAGTGTTTGCCGCATAGGGGGTAGGTTTTAGGGGTTGGATTTCGTTGCACAAATTTGAACAAATTAAGACGAAAATAATACGCTGATATAAACTTGATTTTGGATAATGTCGGGGCCAGCGAAACTTTCCCTGGCCCGGCCATAATGTTTGCCGCAGAAGGGGTAGTTTTTAGGGGTCGAAGTTGGTTGCACAAATTTGAAGAAAGGAAGGCGGAAATAATACGCTCATATAAAGTTAATTTTGGATAATGTCGGGGCCAGCGAAACGTTTCGCTGGTCCCGCCATATTGTTTGCCGCATTGGGGGTAGTTTTTAGAGGTTAGATTTGGTTGCACAAATCTGAAACAAATTAGGACGGGAATAATTCGCTGATATAAACTTGATTTTGGATAATGTCGGGGCCAACGAAACTTTCCCTGGCCCCGCCATAATGTTTGCCGCTAAAGGGGTAGTTTTTTGGTATTGAAGTTGGTTGCACAAATTTGAACAAATGGAGGCGGAAATAATACGCTCATATAAAGTTGACTTGGGATAATTTCAGGGTCAGCCAAACGTTTCTCTGGCCCCGCCATAGTGTTTGCTGCATAGGGGGTAGTTTTTAGGGGATGGATTCGGTTGCACAAATTTGAAGAAATTAATACGAAAATAATACGCTCATATAAAGTTAATTTTGGATAATGTCGGGGCCAGCGAAACCTTTCGCTGGTCCCGCCATATTGTTTGCCGCATTGGGGGTAGTTTTTAGAGGTTGGATTTGGTTGCACAAATTTGAACAAATCAAGTCGGGAATAATACGCTGATATAAAGTTGATTTTGGATAATGTTGGGGCCAGCGAAACGTTTCGCTGGTCCCACCATATTGTTTGCCGTATTGGGGTAGCGTTTAGGGGTTGGATTTGGATGCACAATTTGGAACAAATTGAGATAAAAATAATACGCTCATGTAGAGTTGATTTTCGACAATATCGGTGCCAGCGAAACGTTTCCCTGGCCCGAACATAATGTTTGCCGCAAAAGGGGTAGTTTTTAGGGGTCGAAGTTGGATGCACAAATTTGAACAAATTAAGACATAAATAATACGCTCATATAAAGTTAATTTTGGATAATGACTGGGCCAACGAAACGTTTCGCTGGCCCCGCCATATTGTTTGCCGTATTGGGGTAGTTATTAGGGCATGGATTCGGTTGCACAAATTTGAACAAATTAAGACGGGAATAATACGCTCATATAAAGTTAATTTTGCATAATGTCGGGGCCAGCGAAACGTTTCGCTGGTCCTGCCATATTGTTTGCCGCATTGGTGGTAGTTGTTAGGGGTTGGATTTGGTTGCACACATTTGAACAAATTAAGACGGGAATAACACGCTGATAGAAAGTTTATTTTGGATACTGTCGGGGCCAGCGAAACGTTTCGCTGGTCGCACCATAGTGTTTGCCGTATAGGGGATAGCTTTTAGGGGTCGAAGTTGGATGCACAAATTTGAAAAAATTAAGACGAAAATAATGCGCTCATATAACGTTAATTTTGGATAACGTCGGGGCCAGCGAAACGTTTCGCTGGTCCCACCATATTTTTTTCCGTGTTGGGGTAGCGTTTAGGGGTTTTATTTGGATGCACAATTTGGAACAAATTGAGACAAAAATAATACGCTCATGTAGAGTTGATTTTCGACAATATCGGTGCCAGCGAAACGTTTCCCTGGCCCGAACATAATGTTTGCCGCAAAAGGGGTAGTTTTTAGGGGTCGAAGTTGGATGCACAAATTTGAACAAATTAAGACATAAATAATACGCTCATATAAAGTTAATTTTGGATAATGACTGGGCCAACGAAACGTTTGGCTGGCTCCGCCATAGTGTTTGCCACATAGGGATAGTTTTTAGGAGTTGGATTTGGTTGCACAAATTTGAACAAGTTAAGACGAAAATAGTACGCTCATATAAAGTTAATTTTGCATACTGTCGGGGCCAGCGAAACGTTTCGCTGGTCCCGCCATATTGTTTGCCGCATTGGTGGTAGTTGTTAGGGGTTGGATTTGGTTGCACACATTTGAACAAATTAAGACGGGAATAACACGCTGATAGAAAGTTTATTTTGGATAATGTCGGGGCCAGCGAAACGTTTCGCTGGTCGCACCATAGTGTTTGCCGTATAGGGGATAGCTTTTAGGGGTCGAAGTTGGATGCACAAATTTGAACAAATTAAGACGAAAATAATGCGCTCATATAACGTTAATTTTGGATAATGTCGGGGCCAGCGAAACGTTTCGCTGGTCCCACCATATTTTTTGCCGTGTTGGGGTAGCGTTTAGGGGTTTGATTTGGTTGCACAAATTGGAGCAAATCAAGACAAAAATAATACGCTCATGTAGAGTTGATTTTTGACAATATCGGTGCCAGCGAAACATTTCCCTGGCCTGGCCATAATGTTTGCCGTAAAAGGGGTAGTTTTCAGGGGTCGAAGTTAAATACACAAATTTGAACAAATTAAGACGAAAATAATACGCTCATATAAAGTTCATTTTGGACAATGCCGGGGCCAGCAACACGTTTCGCTGGTCCCGCCATATTGTTTGCCGCATTGGGGGTAGTTTTTCGAGGTTGGATTTGGTTGCACAAATGTGATCAAATTAAGACGGGAATAATACGCTTATGTAGAGTTGATTTTTGACAATGTCGGTGCCAGCGAAACGTTTCCCTGGCCCGGCCATAATGTTTGCCGCAAAAGGTGGAGTTTTTAGGGGCTGAAGTTGGTTGCACAAATTTGAACAAATGAAGGCGGAAATAATACGCTTATATAAAGTTGATTTTGGATAATTTTGGTGCCAGCGAAACGTTTCCCTGGCCCCGCCATAATGTTTGCCGCAAAAGGGGTAGTTTTTAGGGGTTGAAGTTGGTTGCAAAAATTTGAACAAATGAAGGCGGAAATAATACGCTCATATAAAGTTGATTTTGGATAATTTCGGGGTCAGCCAAACGTTTCGCTGGCCCCGCCATATTGTTTGGCGTATTGGGGTAGTTTTTAGGGGTTGGTTTTGGTTGCACAAATTCAAGAAATTTGAGACAAAGCAATACGCTCATATAGAGTTGATTTTTGACAACATCGGTGCCAGCGAAACTTTTCCCAGGCCCCGCCATAATGTTTGCCGCAAAAGGGGTACTTTTTAGGGGTTGAAGTTGGTTGCAAAAATTTGAACAAATGAAGGCAGAAATAATACGCTCATATAAAGTTGATTTTGGATAATTTCGGGGTCAGCCAAACGTTTCGCTGGCCCCGACATTATTCAAAATCAACTTTATATTAGCGTATTATTCTCGTCTTAATTTGTTCAAATTTTGCAACCAACTCCAACCCCTAAAAACTACCCCCCATGCGGAAAACACTATGGTGCGGCCAGCGAGAAGTTTCGCTGGCCCCGACATTATCCAAAATCAACTAAGAACTACCCTAAGAACCTGAGAACTACCCCGAATACGGCAAACAATATGGTTGGACCAGCGAAACGTTTCGCTGACCCCGACATTATACAAAATCAACTTTATTTGAGCGTATTATTTTCGTCCTAATTTGTTCAAATTTGTGCAACCAAATCCAACTCCTAAAAACTACCCCCAATGCGGCAAACAATGCGGCAGGACCAGCGGAACATTTCGCTGGCCCCGACATTATCCACAATCAACTTTATATGAGCGTATTATGTTCGTCTTGATTTGTTCGAATTTGTGCAACCAAATTCAAATCCTAAAAACTTCCTCCTATACAGCAAACAATATGGTGTGGCCAACGAAACGTTTCGCTCGTCCCGACGTTATCCAAAATCCACTTTATATGAGCGTATTATTTTCGACTTAATATGCTCAAATTTGTGCAACCCAATCCAACCCCTAAAAACTACCCCCTATACGGCAAACACTATGATGGGGCCATCGAAACGTTTCCCTGGCCCCGACATAATGTATGCCGCAAAAGGGGTAGTTTTTAGGGGTTGGAGTTGGTTGCACAAATTTGAACAAATGAAGGCGGAAATAATACGCTCATATAAAGTTGATTTTGGATAATTTCCGGGTCAGCCAAACGTTTAGCTGGCCCCGCCATAGTGTTTGCCGCATAGGGGATAGTTTTTAGGGGTTGGATTCGGTTGCACACATTTGAGCAAATTAAGACGGGAATAATACGCTGATAGAAAGTTGATTTTGGATAATTTCGGGGCCAGCGAAACATTTCGCTGGCCGCACCATAGTGTTTGCCGTATAGGGGATAGTTTTGAGGGGTCGAAGTTGGTTGCACAAATTTGAACAAATTGAGACTAAAATAATACGCTCATATAAAGTTAGTTTTGGATAATGTCCGGGCCAGCGAAACTTTTCGCTGGCCGCACCATATTGTTTGCCGTATTGGGGTAGTTATTAGGGCTTGGATTTGGTTGCACAAATTTGAAAAAATTAAGGCGGGAATAATACGCTGATATAAAGTTGATTTTGGATAATGTCGGGGCCAGCGAAGCGTTTCGCTGGCCGCACCATAGTGTTTGCCATGTAGGGGATAGTTTTTAGGGGTCGAAGTTGGTTGCACAAATTTGAATAAATTAAGACAAAAATAATACGCTCATGTAGAGTTGATTTTTGACAATATCGGTGCCAGCGAAACGTTTCCCTGGCCCGGCCATAATGTTTGCCGCAAAAGGGGTAGTTTTCAGGGGTCTAAGTTAAATGCACAAATTTGAACAAATTAAGACGAAAATAATACGCTCATATAAAGTTCATTTTGGACAATGTCGGGGCCAGCAAAACGTTTCGCTGGTCCCGCCACATTGTTTGCCGCATTGGGGGTAGTTTTTCGAGGTTGGATTTGGTTGCACAAATTTGAACAAATCAAGACGGGAATAATACGCTGATATAAAGTTGATTTTGGATGATGTCGGGGCCAGCGAAACGCTTCCCTGGCCCCGACATAATGTATGCCGCAAAAGGGGTAGTTTTTAGGGGTTGATGTTGGTTGCACAAATGTGATCAAATTAAGACGGGAATAATACGCTGATATAAAGTTGTTTTTTTGACAATATCGGTGCCAGCGAAACGTTTCCCTGGCCCCGCCATAATGTTTGCCGCAAAAGGGGTAGTTTTTAGGGGTTGAAGTTGGTTGGAGAAATTTGAACAAAGGAAGGCGGAAATAATACGCTCATATAAAGTTGATTTTGGATAATGTCGGGGTCAGCGAAACGTTTCGCTGGTTCCGCCATATTGTTTGCCATATTGGGGTAGCGATTAGAAGTTGGATTTGGTTGCACAAATTGGAACAAATTAAGACAAAAATAATACGCTTATGTAGAGTTGATTTTTGATAATGCCGGTGCCAGCGAAACGTTTCCCTGGCCCGGCCATAATGTTTGCCGCGAAAGGTGGAGTTTTTAGGGGTTGAAGTTGGTTGCACAAATTTGAACAAATGAAGGCGGAAATAATACGCTCATATAAAGTTGATTTTAGATAATTTCGGGGTAAGCCAAACGTTTCGCTGGCCCCGACATTATTTAAAATCAACTTTATATTAGCGTATTATTCTCGTCTTAATTTGTTCAAATTTAGGCAACCAACTCCAACCCCTAAAAACTGCCTCCCATGCGGAAAGCACTATGATGCGGCCAGCGAGAAGTTTCGCTGGCCCCGACATTATCCAAAATCAACTCTATATGAGCGTATTATTTTCGTCTTAATTTGTTCAAATTTGTGCAACCAAATCCAACCCTTAAGAGCTTTTCCCAATGCGGCAAACGATATGGCGGGACAAACGAAACGTTTCGCTGGCCCCGACATTATCCAAAATCAACTTTATATGAGCGTAGTATTTTCAACTTAATCTGTTCAAATTTGTGCAACCAAATCCAACCCTTAGAAACTACCTCCTTCGGCAAACACTTTGGCGGGGCCAGCGAAACGTTTCGATGACCCCAACATAATTTAAAAACAATTTTATATGAGCGTATTATTTTTGTCTTGATTTGTTCAGATTTGTGCAACCAAATCCAACCTCTGAAAGCCACCACCTATGTAACAAATACTTTAGCGGTGCCTGCGAAACGTTTCGCTGGCCCCGACATTATCCAAAATCAACTTTCTATGAGCGTATTATTCTCCTCTTAATTTGTTCAGATTTGTGCAACCAAATCCTAGCCCTAAAAACTACCCCGAATACAGCAAACAATATGGTTGGACCAGCGAAACGTTTCGCTGACCCCTACATTATGCAAAATCAACTTTATATGAGCGTATTATTCTCGTCTTAATATGTTCAAATTTATGCAACCAACACCAAACCCTAAAAACTACCCCCTATGCGGAAAACACTATGGTGCGGCCAGCGAAAAGTTTCGCTGGCCCCGACATTATCCAAAACCAACTTTATATAAGCGCATTATTTTCGTCTCAATTTGTTCAGATTTGTGCAACCAAATCCAACCTCTGAAAGCCACCTCCTATGTAACAAATACTTGGCGGTGCCTGCGAAACGCTTCGCTGGCCCCGACATTATCCAAAATCAACTTTATATGAGCGTATTATTTTCGTCCTAATTTGTTCAAATTTGTGCAACCAAATCCAACTCCTAAAAACTACCCCCAATTTGGCAAACAATGTGGCGGGACCAGCGGAACATTTCGCTGGCCCCGAAATTATCCAAGATCAACTTTATATGAGCGTATTATGTTCGTCTTGATTTGTTCGAATTTGTGCAACCAAATTCAAATCCTAAAAACAACCCCCTATACGGCAAACACTATGATGGGGCCAGCGAAACGTTTCCCTGGCCCCGACATAATTTATGCCGCAAAAGGGGTAGTTTTTAGGGGTTGGAATTGGTTGCACATTTTTGAACAAATGAAGGCGGAAATAATACGCTCATATAAAATTGATTTTGGATAATTTCCGGGTCAGCCAACCGTTTAGCTGGCCCCGCCATAGTGTTTGCCGCATAGGGGATAGTTTTTAGGGGTTGGATTCGGTTGCACAAATTTGAACAAGTTGAGACGAAAATAATACGCTCATATAAAGTTAATTTTGGATAATGTCGGTGCCAGCGAAACGCTTCGCTGGTCCCGCCATATTGTTTGCCGCATTGGGGGTAGTTTTTAGGGGTCGAAGCTGGTTGCACAAATTTGAACAAATTAAGATGAAAATAATACGCTCATATAAAGTTAGTTTTGGATAATGTCGGGGCCAGCGAAGCGTTTCGCTGGCCGCACCATAGTGTTTGCCATGTAGGGGATAGTTTTTAGGGGTCGAAGTTGGTTGCACAAATTTGAGCAAATTAAGACGGGAATAATACGCTGATAGAAAGTTCATTTTGGATAATGTCGGGGCCAGCGAAACGTTTCGCTGGCCGCATCATATTGTTTGCCTTATTGAGGTAGTTATTAGGGCTTGGATTTGGTTGCACAAATTTGAAAAAATTAAGGCGGGAATAATACGCTGATATAAAGTTGATTTTGGATAATGTCGGGGCCAGCGAAGCGTTTCGCTAGCCGCACCATAGTGTTTGCCATGTAGGGGATAGTTTTTAGGGGTCGAAGTTGGTTGCACAAATTTGAGCAAATTAAGACGGGAATAATACGCTGATAGAAAGTTGATTTTGGATAATGTCGGGGCCAGCGAAACGTTTCGCTGGCCGCATCATATTGTTTGCCGTATTGGGGTAGTTATTAGGGCTTGGATTTGGTTGCACAAATTTAAAAAAATTAAGGCGGAAATAATACGCTCATATAAAGTTGATTTTGGATAATTTCGGGGTCAGCCAAACGTTTCGCTGGCCCCGACATTATTCAAAATCAACTTTATATTAGCGTATTATTCTCGTCTTAATTTGTTCAAATTTATGCAACCAACTCCAACCCCTAAAAGCTACCCCCCATGCGGAAAACACTATGGTGCGTCCAGCGAGAAGTTGCGCTGGCCCCGACATTATCCAAAATCAACTTTCTATGAGCGTTTTATTCTCTTCTTAATTTGTTCAGATTTGTGCAAACAAATCCTAGCCCTAAGAACTACCCCGAATACGGCAAACAATATGGTTGGACCAGCGAAACGTTTCGCTGACCCCGACATTATGCAAAATCAACTTTATATGAGCGTATTATTCTCGTCTTAATTTGTTCAAATTTATGCAAGCAACACCAACCCCTAAAAACTACCCCCTATGCGGAAAACACTATGGTTCGGCCAGCGAAACGTTTCCCTGGCCCCGCCATAATGTTTCCCGCAAAAGGGGTAGTTTTTAAGGGTCGAAGTTGTTTGCACAAATTTGAAAAAAGGAAGGCGGAAATAATACGCTCATATAAAGTTGATTTTGGATAATGTCGGGGCCAGCGAAACGTTTCGCTGGTCCCGCGATATTGTTTGCCGCATTGGGGGTAGTTTTTAGAGGTTGGATTTGGTTGCACAAATTTGAACGAATCAAGTCGGGAATAATACGCTGATATAAAGTTGATTTTCGGTAATGTTGGGGACAGCGGAACGTTTCCCTGGCCCCGCCATAATGTTTGCCGCAAAAGGGGTAGTTATTAGGGGTTGGATTTGGTTGCACAAATTTGATGAAATTAAGACAAAAATAATACGCTCATATAGAGTTTATTTTGGGTAATGTCGGGGCCAGCGAAACGTTTCGCTGGCCGCACCATAGTGTTTGCCGTATAGGGGATAGTTTTTAGGGGTTGAATTTGGTTTCACAAATTTGAAGAAATGAAGGCGGAAATAATACGCTCATATCAAGTTGATTTTGGATGATGTCGGGGCCAGCGAAACGTTTCGCTGGTCCCGCCATATTGTTTGCCGTGTTGGGGTAGCGTTTAGGGGTTGGATTTGGTTGCACAAATTTGAAGAAATTAAGACAAAAATAATACGCTCATATAGAGTTATTTTTGACAATATTGGTACCAGCGAAACGTTTCCCTGGCCCCGCCATAATGCTTGCCGCAAAAGGGGTAGTTTTTAGGGTTGAAGTTGGTTGCACAAATTTGAAGAAAGGAAGGCGGAAATAATACGCTCATATAAAGTTGATTTTGGATAATGTCGGGGCCAGCGAAACGTTTCGCTGGTCCCGCCATATTGTTTGCCATATTGGGGTAGCGTTTAGGAGTTAGATTTGGTTGCACAAATTGGAACAAATTAAGACAAAAATAATACGCTTATGTAGAGTTGATTTTTGACAATGTCGGTGCCAGCGAAATATTTCCCTGGCCCGGCCATAATGTTTGCCGCAAAAGGTGGAGTTTTTAGGGGCTGAAGTTGGTTGCACAAATTTGAACAAATGAAGGCGGAAATAATACGCTCATATAAAGTTGATTTTTGATAATTTCGGTGCCAGCGAAACGTTTCCCTGGCCCCGCCATAATGTTTGCCGCAAAAGGGGTAGTTTTTAGGGGTTGAAGTTGGTTGGAGAAATTTGAACAAAGGAAGGCGGAAATAATACGCTAATATAAAGTTGATTTTGAATAATGTCGGGGCCAGCGAAACGTTTGGCAGAGCCCGAAATTATCCAAAATCAACTTTATATGAGCGTATTATTTTCGTCTCAATTTGTTCAAATTTGCGCAACCAAATCCAACTTCTAAAAACTAACCCCAAGGCGGCAAACAATATGGCGGGACCAGCGAAACGTTTCGCTGGCCCCGACATTATACAAAATCAATTTTATATCTGCGTATTATTTCCGTCTTCATTTGTTTAAATTTGTGCAAGCAACTCCAGCCCCTAAAAACTACCCTTATGTAACAAAAACTTGGACCGGGCCAGCGAAACATTTCGGTGGCCCCGACATTATCCACAATCAACTTTATATGAGCGTATTATTTTCGTCTTAATTTGTTCAAATTTGTGCAACCAACTCCAACCACTAAAACCTACACCCGAAGCGGCAAACAATATGGCGAGACCAGGTAAACGTTTTGCTGGCACCGACATTATCCAAAATCAACTTTATATAAGCGTATTATTTTCATCTTAATTCGTTCAAATTTGTGCAACCAAATCCAACACCTAAAAACTACCCCCTATAAGGCAAACACTTTGGTGGGGCCAGCGAAACGTTTCGATGGATCCAAATAATTTTAAATCAACTTTATTTGAGCGTATTATTTTCGTCTTAATTTCTTCAAATTTTTGCAACCAAATCCAACTCCTAAAAGCTACCCCCAATGCGGCAAACAATATGGTGTGGCCAGCGAAACATTTCGCTGGTCCCGACATTATCCAAAATCAAATTTATATGAGCTTATTATTTTCGACTTAATTTGCTCAAATTTGTGCAACCCAATCCAACCCCTAAAAACTATCCCCTATACGACAAACACTATGATGGGGCCAGCGAAACGTTTCCCTGGCCCCGACATTATGTATGCCGCAAAAGGGGTAGTTTTTAGGGGTTGGAGTTGGTTGCACAAATTTGAACAAATGAAGGCGGAAATAATACGCTCATATAAAGTTGATTTTGGATAATTTCGGGGTCAGCCAAACGTTTAGCTGGCCCCGCCATAGTGTTTGCCGCATAGGGGATAGTTTTGAGGGGTTGGATTCGGTTGCACAAATTTGAACAATTTGAGACGAAAATAATACGCTCATATAAAGTTAATTTTGCATAATGTCGGGGACAGCGAAACGCTTCGCTGGTCCCGCCATATTGTTTGCCGCATTGGGGGTAGTTTTTAGAAGTTGGATTTGGTTGCACACATTTGAGCAAATTAAGACGGGAATAATATGCTGATAGAAAGTTGATTTTGGATAATGTCGGGGCCAGCGAAACGTTTCGCTGGCCGCACCATAGTGTGTGCCATATAGGGGATAGTTTTTAGGGGTTGAAGTTGGTTGCACAAATTTGAACAAATTAAGACGAAAATAATACGCTCATATAAAGTTAATTTTGGATAATGTCGGGGCCAGCGAAACGTTTCGCTGGCCCCGCCATATTGTTAGCCGCAGTGGGGTAGTTATTAGGGGTTGTACTTGGTTGCACAAATTTGAACAAATTAAGACGAAAATAATACGCTTATATAAAGTTGATTTTGGATAATTTCGGGGCAAGCGAAACTCTTCGCTGGTCCGAGCATAGTGTTTGCCGCATAGGGGGTAGTTTCTAGGGGTTGGATTTGGTCGCACAAGTTTGAATAAATTACGAAGAAAATAATACGCTCATATAAAGTTGAGTTTTGACAATATCGGTGCCAGCGAAGCGTTTCCCTGGCCCCGCCATAATGTTTGCCGCAAAATGGGTAGTTTTTAGGGGTTGAAGTTGGTCGCGCAAATTTGAACAAATGAAGGCGGAAATAATACGCTCATATAAAGTTGATTTTGGATAATTTC
>CAKNXH010057424.1:13547-39735 GCA_932178445.1 Andricus quercusramuli
GAAGGCGGAAATAATACGCTCATATAAAGTTGATTTTGGATAATTTCGGGGCCAGCGAAACGTTTCGCTGGTCCCGCCATATTGTTTGCCGTATTAGAGGTAGTTTTTGGGGGTTGGATTTGGTTGCACACATTTGAACAAACTAAGACGGGAATAATACGCGGATAGAAAGTTGATTTTGGATAATGTCGGGGCCAGCGAAACGTTTCGATGGCCGCACCATAGTGTTTGCCGTATAAGGGATAGTTTTGGGTGTTCGAAGTTGGTTGCACAAATTTGAACAAATCAAGACGAAAATGATACGCTCACATAAAGTTAATTTTGGATAATGACTGGGCCAACGAAACGCTTCGCTGGCCCCGCCATAGTGTTTGCTGCATAGGGGGTAGTTTTTAGGGCTTGGATTTGGTTGCACAAATTTGAACAAATTAAGACGGGAATAATACGCTGATATAAAGTTGATTTTGGATAATTTCGGGGTCAGCCAAACGTTTCGGTGGCCCCGCCATAGTGTTTGCCGCATAGGGAATATTTTTCAGGGGTTGGATTCGGTTGCACAAATTTGAACAAATTAAGACGGGAATAATACGCTCATATAAAGTTAATTTTGCATAATGTCGGGGCCAGCAAAACGTTTCGCTGGTCCTGGCATATTGTTTGCCGTATTAGGGTAGCGTTTAGGGGTTCAATTTGGTTGCACTAATTTGAACAAATTAAGACGGGAATAATACGCTGATATAAAGTTGATTTTGGATAATGTCGGGGCCAGCGAAGCGTTTCGCTGGCCGCACCATAGTGTTTGCCGTATAGGGGGCAGTTTTTAGGTGTTGGAGTTGGTTGCACAAATTTGAACAAATTGAGACAAAGTAATACGCTCATATAGAGTTGATTTTTGATAATGTCGTTGCCGGCGAAACGTTTCCCTGGCCCCGACATAATGTATGCCGCAAAAGGGGTAGTGTTTAGGGGTTGAAGTTGGTTGCAAAAATTTGAACAAATGAAGGCGGAAATAATACGCTCATATAAAGTTGATTTTGGATAATTTCGGGGTCAGCCAAACGTTTGGCTGGCCTCGCCATAGTGTTTGCCGCATAGGGGATAGCTTTTAGGGGTTGGATTCGTTTGCACAAATTTGAACAATTTAAGACGGGAATAATACGCTCATATAAAGTTAATTTTGCATAATGTCGGGGCCAGCGAAACGTTTCGCTGGTCCTGCCATATTGTTTGCCGTATTGGGGTAGTTATTAGGGCTTGGATTTGGTTGCACAAATTTGAACAAATTAAGACGGGAATAATACGCTGATATAAAGTTGATTTTGGATAATTTCGGGGTCAGCCAAACGTTTGGCTAGCCTCGACATAGTGTTTGCCGCATAGGGGATAGCTTTTAGGGGTTGGATTCGGTTGCACAAATTTGAACAAATTAAGACGGGAATAATACGCTCATATAAAGTTAATTTTGCATAGTGTCGGGGCCAGCGAAGCGTTTCGCTGGCCGCACCATAGTGTTTGCCGTGTAGGGGGCAGTTTTTAGGTTTTGGAGTTGGTTGCACAAATTTGAACAAATTGAGACAAAGTAATACGCTCATGTAGACTTGATTTTTGATAATATCGTTGCCGGCGAAACGTTTCCCTGGCCCCGACATAATGTATGCCGCAAAGGGGGTAGTGTTTAGGGGTTGAAGTTGGTTGCACAAATTTGAACAAATGAAGGCGGAAATAATACGCTCATATAAAGTTGATTTTGGATAATTTCGGGGTCAGCCAAACGTTTGGCTGGCCTCACCATAGTGTTTGCCGCATAGGGGATAGTTTTTAGGGGTTGGATTCGGTTGCACAAATTTAGACAAGTTAAGACGAAAATAATACGCTCATATAAAGTTAATTTTGCATAATGTCGGGGCCAGCGAAACGTTTTGCTGGTCCCGCCCTATTGTTTGCCGCATTGGTGGTAGTTGTTAGGGGTTGGATTCGGTTGCACACATTTGAACAAATTAAGACGGGAATAACACGCTGGTAGAAAGTTGATTTTGGATAATGTCGGCGCCAGCGAAACGTTTCGCTGGTCGCACCATAGTGTTTGCCGTATAGGGGATAGCTTTTAGGGGTCGAAGTTGGATGCACAAATTTGAACAAATTAAGACGAAAATAATGCGCTCATATAACGTTAATTTTGGATAATGTCGGGGCCAGCGAAACGTTTCGCTGGTCCCGCCATATTGTTTGCCGCTTAGGGGGTAGTTTTTAGAGATTGGATTTGGTTGCACAAATTTGAACAAATTAAGACGGGAATAATACGCTGATATAAAGTTGATTTTGGATAATTTCGGGGTCAGCCAAACGTTTGGCTAGCCTCGCCATAGTGTTTGCCGCATAGGGGATAGCTTTTAGGGGTTGGATTCGGTTGCACAAATTTGAACAAATTAAGACGGGAATAATACGCTGATATAAAGTGGATTTTGGATAATGTCGGGGCCAGCGAAGCGTTTCGCTGGCCCCGACATTATGTATGCCACAAAAGGGGTAGTGTTTAGGGGTTGAAGTTGGTTGCACAAATTTGAACAAATGAAGGCGGAAATAATACGCTCATATAAAGTTGATTTTGAATAATTTCGGGGTCAGCCAAACGTTTGGCTGCCCC
The DNA here is from genome assembly GCA_932178445.1 of Andricus quercusramuli. Taxonomy (NCBI): domain Eukaryota; kingdom Metazoa; phylum Arthropoda; class Insecta; order Hymenoptera; family Cynipidae; genus Andricus; species Andricus quercusramuli. Next base: position 16,192 of record CAKNXH010057424.1, read on the forward strand.
CGCCATAGTGTTTGCCGCATAGGGGGTAGTTTTTTGGGTTTGAAGTTGATTGCACAAAATTGAACAAATGAAGGCGGAAATAATACGCTCATATAAAGTTGACTTTGGATAATTTCGGGGTCAGCCAAACGTTTCGCTGACCCCGCCCTAGTGTTTGCCGCATAGGGGGTAGTTTTTAAGGGTTGGATTTCGTTGCACAAATTTGAGCAAATTAAGGCGAAAATAATACGCTCATATAGAGTTAATTTTGGATAATGTCGGGGCCAGCGAAACGATTTGCTGGCCCCGACATATTGTTTGCCGTATTGTGGTAGTTATTAGGGGTTGGATTTGGTTGCACAAATTTGAACAAATTAAGAGGGGAATAATACACTGGTATAAAGTTGATTTTGGATAATGTCCGGGCCAGCGACACGTTTCCCTGGCCCCGCCATAATGTTCGCCGCAAAAGTTGTAGTTTTTACGGGTTGAAGTTTGTTGCAGAAATTTGAACAAAGGAAGGCGGAAATAATACGCTCGTATAAAGTTGATTTTGGATAATGTCGGGGCCAGCGAAACGTTTCGCTGGTTCCGCCATATTGTTTGCCATATTGGGGTAGCGTTTAGGAGTTGGATTTTGTTGCACAAACTGGAACAAATTAAGACAAAAATAATACGGTTATGTGGAGTTGATTTTTGACAATGTCGGTGCCAGCGAAACGTTTCCCTGGCCTGGCCATAATGTTTGCCGCAAAAGGTGGAGTGTTTAGGGGTTGAAGTTGGTTGCACAAATTTGAACAAATCAAGACGAAAATAATACGCTCATATAAAGTTAATTTCTGATAAACTCGGGGCCAGCGAAACGTTATGCTGGCCCCGCTATATTGTTTGCCGTATTGTGGTACTTATTAGTGATTGGATTTGGTTGCACAAATTTGAACAAATTAAGAGGGGAATAATACACTGATATAAAGTTGATTTTGGATAATGTCGGTGCCATCGAAACGTTTCCCTGGCCCCGCCATAATGTTTGCCGCAAAAGGGGTAGTTATTAGGGGCTGGATTTGGTTGCACAAATGTGAACAAATTAAGACGGGAATAATACGCTGATATAAAGTTGTTTTTTGACAATATCGGTGCCAGCGAAACGTTTCCCTGGCCCCGCCATAATGTTTGCCGCAAAAGGGGTAGTTTTTAGGGGTTGAAATTTTTTGCAGAAATTTGAACAAAGGAAGGCGGAAATAATACGCTCGTATAAAGTTGATTTTGGATAATGTCGTGGCCAGCGAATCGTTTCGCTGGTTCCGCCATATTGTTTGCCAGATTGGGGTAGCGTTTAGGAGTTGGATTTGGTTGCACAAATTGGAACAAATTAAGACAAAAATAATACGCTTATGTAGAGTTGATTTTTGACAATGTCGGTGCCAGCGAAACGTTGCCCTGGCCCGGCCATAATGTTTGCCGCAAAAGGTGGAGTTTTTAGGGGTTGAAGTTGCTTGCACAAATTTGAACAAATGAAGGCGGAAATAATACGCTCATATGAAGTTGATTTTGGATAATGTCGGGGCCAGCGAAACGTTTCGCTGGTCCCGCCATATTGTTTGGCGTATTGGGTAGTTTTTAGGGGTTGGTTTTGGTTTCACAAATTCAAACAAATTGAAACAAAGGAATGCGCTCATATAGAGTTGATGTTTGACAATATCGGTGCCAGCGAAACGTTTCCCAGGCCCCGCCATAATGTTTGCCGCAAAAGGGGTAGTTTTTAGGGGTTGAAGTTGGTTGCACAAATTTGAGCAAATGAAGCCGGAAATAATACGCTCATATAAAGTCGATTTTGGATAATTTCGGGGTCAGCCAAACGTTTCGCTGGCCCCGCCATAGTGTTCGCCGCATAGGGGGTAGATTTTAGGGGTTGGATTTGGCTGCACAGATTTGAACAAATTTAGACCAAAATAATACGCTCATATAAAGTTAATTTTGGATAATGTCGGGGCAAGCGAAACGTTATGCTGGCCCCGCTATATTGTTTGCCGTATTGTGGTAGTTATTAGTGGTTGGATTTGGTTGCACAAATTTGAACAAATTAAGAGGGCAATAATACACTGATATAAAGTTGATTTTGGATAATGTCGGTGCCATCGAAACGTTTCCCTGGCCCCGCCATAATGTTTGCCGCAAAAGGGGTAGTTATTAGGGGCTGGATTTGGTTGCACAAATGTGAACAAATTAAGACGGGAATAATACGCTGATATAAAGTTGTTTTTTGACAATATCGGTGCCAGCGAAACGTTTCCCTGGCCCCGCCATGATGTTTGCCGCAAAAGGGGTAGATTTTAGGGGTTGAAGTTTGTTGCAGAAATTTGAACAAAGGAAGGCGGAAATAATACGCTCGTATAAAGTTGATTTTGGATAATGTCGGGGCCAGCGAATCGTTTCGCTGGTTCCGCCATATTGTTTGCCATATTGGGGTAGCGTTTAGGAGTTGGATTTGGTTGCACAAATTGGAACAAATTAAGACAAAAATAATACGCTTATGTAGAGTTGATTTTTGACAATGTCGGTGCCAGCGAAACGTTTCCCTGGCCCGGCCATAATGTTTGCCGCAAAAGGTGGAGTTTTTAGGGGTTGAAGTTGGTTGCACAAATTTGAACAAATGAAGGCGGAAATAATACGCTCATATGAAGTTGATTTTGGATAAAGTTGGGTCCAGCGAAACGTTTCGCTGGTCCCGCCATATTGTTTGGCGTATTGGGGTAGTTTTTAGGGGTTGGTTTTGGTTGCACAAATTCGAACAAATTGAGACAAAGCAATGCGCTCATATAGAGTCGATTTTTGACAATATCGGTGCCAGCGAAACGTTTCCCAGGCCCCGCCATAATGTTTGCCGCAAAAGGGGTAGTTTTTAGGGGTTGAAGTTGGTTGCACAAATTTGAGCAAATGAAGCCGGAAATAATACGCTCATATAAAGTTGATTTTGGATAATTTCGGGGTCAGCCAAACGTTTCGCTGGCCCCGCCATAGTGTTCGCCGCATAGGGGGTAGTTTTTAGGGGTTGGATTTGACTGCACAGAATTGAACAAATTTAGACCAAAATATTATGCTTATATAAAGTTAATTTTGGATAATGTCGTGGCCAGCGAAACGTTTCGCTGGCCCCGCCATAGTGTTGGCCGCATAGGGAATAGTTTTTAGGGGTTGGTTTTGATTGCAAAAATTTGAACAAATCAAGACGAAAATAATACGCTTATATAAAGTTGATTTTGGATAATGTCGGGGCCAGCGAAACGTTTTGCTGGCCTCGTCAGTGTTTTTTTGAGTTATCTGGTACTTTCAGTGTAGCACAAATTCTAATTGTGGTTGAACAAATTTGATCAAATTCTGCAATAAATATTGGGCCCAGAAAAAGTGGAATTTGCGTGGGTGGTGGGGCCAGCGGAATGGTCCTGAAGTAATCAGCCGTTCAGCTGTTCAAGTGACAAGGTGTCTACACCACACAGGTCACACCTTTGTTTCGATGTCCATCAAAACAAGGACATTATCATCGACGACGAGGAACGATTCTAAGGGGGGAGAACGGAAAATAAAAATCAAAAAAATAAATCCTTCGCTAGACGTGAAGAAACCAATATATGGAACCGGAACATGATATCAGCATGGCATCATGCTGCATCATCCTAATATTGGACTCCTTAAGGCTGTTTCCACCGGAAGAAGAATCACCAAAACTATGCAAAGGAACACCACACATCTCACTTCATATGATGATAGCACCATATCATCATGGCTGCTCCTCAAATGAAATTTAATCCTTTCGTTACAAGATCTTACCGGCTACGGAACGCCTACAACACAGTAAGTACACGGCGATTTAAATCCATGTTAACCTCAATGATTCACCTCAAGAACACGCTGGATAGCAGTAAAAGAAGATCTGTAACTTCAAGTTTTACGGACCAACTGACTCCTTTCCTAGAAATCCAACCATTTCAAAATTCTACCCTTGCAAATCATCATCAATGACAAATTCCATAAGATGGATAAAGATTACATGCACATTGTAGAATCTTTAAAAGCAAACTGTTGTTGTTATACAATTACATAAATAGTTATAAAACCACTATTGGAACCTCAATATAATTAATTCTCTAAACTCGGAGTTTAAAGAACATGTCCTAGTAAAACACAAGAAAACAAAAGTTCAATTTTATATGCTCTTGATAAGAAAAGGCATAAGTGGATAATTTATCTAAGCAATTATGCGACGGATCGAGAAAATTCGTTAAGGTGAAGCTAAGAAAAGAAATACATTTTCTATAAAATGTAAACTTAAAGAGAGGTGACCTCAAAACTACTAAAATCAAAACCAATAACTAATACTCTAATTAAAAAACTAATATAATTTCCTATGTTGTTAGATATATACGCCCGCAGTGAGTAAGAAACTAGTCTCAGAAGCGAGACTCCGTCTCCATGACTGGAAGGAACGCCACTATGCCACCTATCGTGAAGGATTTTCGAAAACCTTTCACCATAACAACTGAGGCATCAGAATACACAGTAGGTGCCGCGTGATGCCAAGAGGTCAGTTGTCTTCCATAATATAGTCATCAATAGGAATAAATCACATTAATGGCTGTATTAGGGAAAACAGCTGACACACAGATGCTCGAGAATCAATTCTCAACCAAAATAAAAAAAAAACAACAGTAATGACAAGAAAGAAATGCAGTCACTACCCCTTGACAACACAAAAGAATCACTGACACACAAGTGCTCGAAAACCAAACTTCACATTCATCGAGGACGATCAAAAATTTTAAGAAGGGAGGAGACACAAGGGCACCTTGTTTTTTTCAATTTTAATCATAAAACCCACCAACATTTCACATAACCAAATTAAAATATTAGCAAATATAAGCCAACTTACGTTAAGTATGACTGACCAAACGCAAATCATAACTACGGAAAGGCTAACTACAGTGTTAGTGGAAAAAACGGTAAGCGCCAGACATGACGTGGACATTCATTATGGTCGCCTGCAATAAGTGAAATACTACCGCAACACACAGACTCCGCCCGTAGTACGAAAGAATCACCAGTAGAAATACAACTGCATGCCGACAAAATGGCGAGAGCAGTAGGAGAAACGTACAAAGCCACACTGCACAACAGTCATCACTCACTATGGTCGGCCGCATGAGAAATACAAGCCAACGGAGATAAGGAACCAAGCACTGCCTGGAGAAAGAGAATCGACACACACAAAGAGGAAACGAAGACGCACATGTATGTGTGTCTACCACCATACCACGAGAGAAACAACATCGACCAGTATGAGTAAATACTAGAATCTAGGTTAAAATAAGCTAAGAATTCAACTAAAAGTAATTAATAGGTTCAAATAATACTATATGGATATAGATAGCGAAATAAGCACGAAATTCATGATGCTTAATTACGAAGAACGGAACGTGAAGTTTCAATATACGATTTTGCACCCGAAAAATTAGAAAAACAATACCATAATACAGGTATTGGAATATTGCCCTAAAAAGATTTAAAAATTATAATAAAATAAAAATTTACTCGGGTCCGAGGTATCGAACCCCGGCCGGTGAGCCCTACAGGCGAGTGGGCCACCACTAGACTAACCAGCCTCGGAATGCGTATTAACTTAATAAGAAGAACACTCATCCGTCAGACAGACTATAGTATGCATAGTCAAAACCTGCAATGCCTACTGCGGAATAGGATTGAAATAAGTGACCCACGTGCGTTGAGACTTGACGTTGCGTTTGAAATGTGCGAACAATTTATGTTTAATTCTAAAATTAAGGCATGTTGATTAAATCCAAACTAAGTATATATGGATGCATTAACGCACTCCAGTGAATGATTTTAATATATCACAACAAGCTTTGAAAATCAATATTTCGAACAATCCTCTTTTCTTAGGACGCAATTTTAAAATTCAAAGCAAATATCATAATCAAAATTTGATTTAACAGTTTTTAGGGTATAACGCCAAAACTAAGTTCATTCATATCCAAAAGACTGCCATCTGCAGGTATTGATGCTAAAAGCTGCGGTTCTTGTGCATGCGCAATGGGGAACCTTGAATTTTCAACATAACCTAAAACTGTCACATTTCATGTGCAATGTCGGTCTTTCCAGAATGACTAATTTAGTTTTTGTTTTATTGAATTTTCCCAGTGCACTATTATTTAACTCAAAGTATAAAACAAAATGTGCATCATTAACTTGTAAATTATTTGAAAATTTTGAACATCAAATTTGACACCAAGGGGTTCTAATAAATACCATGAGTTTTTGAATCAACGAGGAAGATGATGATTCTAAGGAGGGAGGACTGTTATATCCCGAAATTTTCCAAAAATTCGATGTAACGCCTAGCTAGGCGCAACCCACCTTACGCTTCGGCTTACAGACTAATTCCATCAACTACTAGCCATAGCGTTACCGATGTTCTCTGAGTTTGAACCTAGGTATGATAACTGTACTACGGTCGGTAAGAAAGAGACCACAAGATGCTTCAAGTATTACCACGAAGGGATAAGAACTCAGAGAATACCGATAACTTAGCGTGCGCTCTGTTAATAAGAGAATGTAATTGTAGACACCGCCGCTGTAGAATAATTAGGTATATTTAATAACATACGAATGTATGCGCGCGTATGTCTAAATTAAGGTAATGATTTATCGGCATAATGTCATAACACTGTTACTGCTACAGTGTAACCCACCTAGTGGAGAAACATGCATATAGTCAGACAAGGTTGCGACCAAAAGTGTCTGACTAGAGATATCACCTATAGTTAAGTTAGTATATAGAATCCAAACTCCTGAAAGGTCAAGAGTCGAGATGCGCGACCGCTGTCCACGGTTGCTGACGATAGCATGAGTCATCCGCGCGAACCGTTCGGCACCCAATAAGGACAGTTGAAAGTATCAAATAACTTCTCGCGGATTTAGAAAACAGACTAGCGATCACCGGAAGTCTCGGAGAATGGAAATATTAATTAATCGTACGTGCCAAACCACCAATTTGTAAAACGTGCGTGCCAAACCACCAATTTGTAAATCGTACGTGTCAAACCACCAATTAGTAAATCGTACGTGACTTTTACGAAGTCCAAGGTGTATATAAACCCCAGCGCAGCCCTTGCCATTTGTCTTACGTTCCTGGCTGTCATACCGACAAGTTCGATTTAAAAGTCGCGTGCTACGTTCCCAGCAGTCATACTGACAACTTCGATACACGAATCGCGTACTTCAAGTCTTCGAGAACTAAGTAACGAATCATCAAGTTGTGAACGAAGTCCCTTCGGTTTCAATCGTCGTATGAGTCTAATCCGGGTAAAGTCCGCTGTGTTATACGTCCGTGAGAAGAACTCAAGAGTGGATTCGGTAGCTGATATAGGACCGTGTATCGCTCTACGGGTTAATTGTGTTTGTGAACTCCTTCGCTATTACCCAAAACAACTCTGTGTGAGGATCTCGCCGTTGTCCTCTGATTATAGAGACGCAAGCGACAAATCAACTTTGCGAGAGGATCTTGCCGATATTTATGTAACTGTCAATCTTATCGTACCAACAAACAAATAATTGGTCAGGTCTTACCAGCCTGACATAATCAGCTCACTAGCCTCCCTCATTAAAACCATTTACCAACCTACCCTCGCCTGTAGCTCGGGACGTAACAGTCTTAACAGAATCCACAGAATTCATAAAATTCACAGAATTCACGGAATTCATGAAATTCATGGAATTCCTGGAACTCACGGTATTTATTATATTCAAGGAATTTAACGAATTCAAGGAAGCCACGGAATCGATGGTATTCACGGAATTCATGGAATTCACGGAATTCATGGGATTCACGAAAATCATGATATTCGCAGTATTCATGGCTTTCACGGAATTCATGTGATTCACGGAATTCGTACGATTCAAGGAATTCATGGGATTCAGGGAATTCATGGGATTCACGAAAATCATTAAATTCACCGTATTCATGAAATTCGCAGTATTCATGGAATTCACGGAATTCATGCGATTCAAGGAATTCATGGAATTCATGGAGTTGAAGAAGTTAATGGAATTCAGGGAGTTCATGGAATTCCATGAATTCAGGGAATTTCATGAATTCATGAAATTCAAAGAATTCATTGAATACAAGGAATTCATGGAATTCAAGGAATTCAGGAAATTCATGGAATTCACGGATTTCCTACAATTCACAGAATGCGTGGAATTCAAGAAATTCAGGAAATTGAAGTAATTCAGGGAATTGAAGTAACAGACGGAATTCATGGAATACAAGCGATTCAAGGAATTGGAGGAACTCATGGATTTCAAGGAACCCATGGGATTCAATAAATACAGGGAATTTCATGAATTTATGAAATTCGAAAAATTCAATGAATTCAAGGAATTCTGGCAATTCATGAAATTCAGGGAATTCATGAAATTCACGGATTTCAAACAATTCACGGAATGCGTGGTATTCAGGGAATTCAGGAAATTGAAGTAATTCAGGAAATGGAAGTAAGAAACAATATTCATGGAAGTGACGTAATTCATGGAATTCAAGGATCTCATAGAATTAATGGAATTTAGGGAATCCGCGGAATTCATGGAATTCACGGCCAACGGCCATACCACGCTGAAAAAACCAGTTCTCGTTAGATCACTGAAGCTAAGCAGTGTTGGGCGCGGTTAGTACTTGGATGGGTGACCATTCGGGAATAATACTACTGCGTGCTGTTGGCGTCGTGGGTGTGGTGAGCCCACACTTGTAGTTCTTTACTACAAGAAACTATCCACCTAGAAACACTACCCAAATCGGGTAGTGTCACGCCTACTCCGAAAGGGAAATGGCTTAATGGTATACATGGAATTCACGGATTTCATACAATTCACAGAATGCGTGGAATTCAAGGAATTCAGGAAATTGAAGTAATTCAAGGAATTTAAGTACTAGAGGGAATTCATGGAATTGACGGAATTCATGGAATTCACGGAAGGCTTGGGTTTCAGGGAATTCTTGGGATTCATACAATTCATGAAATTCACAGTGCGCATGGAACTCACAGTATTCGTGGAATTCATGGATCTCATGGAATTCAGGAAATTCCTGGAATTCGTGGAATTTAGGGAATTGGTGGAAATCATTGAATTTGGAGAATTTGTGGAATTCACGGAATTCAAGGAATTCATGGAATTCGTTCGATTGACGGAATTCATGGAATTGGATTAAAACAACCTATTAAGGTCAATCAAGTATCGAAAAGATACATGTTTACGATCAAAACAATCTTCGAACCGTCGCGAAGAGATATTCATTCAAGTTTCTCTATTCGTTCCTTGTTATTGCGGTAGTTATTAGAGGTTGGATTGGGTTGCACAAATTGGAACAAATTAAGACGGGAATAATACGCTCATATAGATTTGATTTTTGACAATATCGGTGCCAGCGAAACGTTTCCCTTGCCCCGCCATAATGTTTTCCGCAAAAGGGGTAGTTTTTAGGGGTTGAAGTTGGTTGCACAAATTTGAACAAATGAAGGCGGAAATAATACGCTCATATAAAGTTGATTTTGGATAATTTCGGGGTCAGCCAAACGTTTCGCTGGCCCCGCCCTAGTGTTTGCCGCATGGGGGGTAGTTTTTAGGGGTTTGATTTCTTTGCACAAATTTGAACAAATTAAGACGAAAATAATACGCTTATATAGAGTTAATTTTGTATAATGTCGGGGCCAGCGAAACGTTTTGCTGGCCCCGACATATTGTTTGCCGTATTGTGGTAGTTATTAGGGGTTGGATTTGGTTGCACAAATTTGAACAAATTAAGAGGGGAATAATACGCTCACATAAAGTTGATTTTCGACAATGCCGGGGCCAGCGAAACGTTTCGCTGGCCCCGCCAGTGTTTTTTTTGAGTTATCTGGTACTTTCAGTGTTGCACAAATTCTAATTTTGGTTGAACAAATTTGAGCAAATTCTGCACTAAATATTGGGCCCAGAAAAAGTGGAATTTGCGTGGGTGGTGGGCCCAGCGAAATGATCCTGATTACTTCTCTGTTTTTCTTGTGAACTTTGCAACTGATTGGGTATAGGGATTAGGAAAAATAGGAAATTTCATCAATCTTGCTTGATCACCTGTAATTGTTGTACATCCCAGAATCTAATTAACAGCATTTGCTATTGCTATCTAATTTTTGATATTTTGTTTAATTCGGAATTCGTTCACTACTCTTGTTTTTATGCAAGTGTTTCTGAGTGTATACAAACACTCAAAAATGATTTGGCTGAATTAAAAAAAAAAAAAATTGTTGTTGTTTTCAACCACAGAATGAGGTTATTATAATGATAACCAAATACATGGTTCAAACGAAATTTTCACTTAATGTCCAAGAGAACAATTTTTTTGGTCCAAAAATTCTTTTCCGGGGTGATGTTACTAAAATTTAATAACATAAAGGCTTAAGTGAATACTTTGAATTTTAGAGATTGTGATCTCTTTTCCTCAATTAAAATGTGGTTTGCCTTGAGAAAATTCGAAGGGATCAGCTATTATGCTTGTCAGTACCAATTTGGGTTGAATTTTACTCGTTTACGCGCTCGGCTTCAAAATTGCTATAATTAATTTTTGTTTCCCACACAAAACAATTAGGACCAAGTCAATACGTTTAATTTTGAAAATCGCATTTGTTACTCGACTTATTTAAAGTTTGTGTAAAATGGAATCATCTGACTGGTTATTGTAATTTTATATTGGATTTAGATAACATGTTCCTCATACCGATTTCATAATCTTGAGGCAATAATTTTAATATGCATTGGTGTTTTTGAAATCAATACTATTTTTAACAGTGTTCCTTGAGTCCCATTGTTCAGTATTAGGAATCTATTTATCTAAAGTAGTGACCTTTTATTTGCATCAGACACATGTCTTTAATTAATTCGAAGAATCGAACTCCTGAAATAAAATATTAATTTCTTTGAACTCAAAAGGTCCAGCTTGATTCATTTGTTTGGTTCCAGGAATTAGACTCTCTAAATCAACGAGTGTGCCTCTGAATCAATCAATTTGTCGGGAAAATTCTTTTATTGAAATTTTGGTGAAAGAATGTTCCAAATTTTAGCAGTTTTAGTAATGCATAAATTTTGAATTTTTTGGAAAATGTAATAATTTAAATAGATTGATTCAGAGTCACCCATTCAATCTCCTTTGGTTATTCTTATATCAAAGAGACAACTGTCTAGTCTAAAAGATCTCTAATTTAGATGGAATATTTGTATGCAGAAGTATAGAGATAGCGAGAGTTGATACATTTTTACCAATGAAGCATTTCCTTGGGCAAACGTTGATGTTGTTGCTTCTTCTACAAAGGAAAGATGTATTAATCGATTGTCAGGATGTTGATGGTGCCATGTTTTTAGCCTATTCGTCGTGAAATTTTCTGGGATCGTCTTTCGCCTAGGTTTCGTATGCCTATCCTTAAATTCTCCCCTCGTAACTTGTCGAAACAGCTACGCTTGTCACCTAACTCACACACAGCTTGCAGCGGAGATGTATGTTGAGGTTTGTATTTTATTACTATCTTCAGAGTTCTTAATTTAGCTAAGGCTCCGGTTGAATTTTGTGATGGAGTTAACACAGATTTTAGTGATTCACCGCTTTTTTGTTTTGTTGTAGGCTTGGGGGTTAAAGGAATTTTCAAAATGTTTGAAGGGGATTCTACTTGATCACCGAGGAATTCCTCGGTTTCATCCTCTGGAATTTCGAGTTCATTTAGTGCGTTTTCAGTCTGATTTATAATTGAGTACATTCTTTGATCGAATATCGTTTCGCTATCTAGTTCTAGTTCTTCTACCGTTTTCATATTGCATTTTTGTTTTAACTCCGTTCCTTTATAATCGATTATCTGATCCTGCGCAATTTTTGACTCTTTATCAATGAATGGGATAGGTTTTAATGGGTTCGAATGAAGAACTATATGATTATGCCAAAATGATATTTCGACATTTTCTTGTCTATGGTATTCTCCTCCTAGAATTCCAATTGTGTGTAAAGGAAAATTCTGAGAGACTACGTGAAAGACTACCAAGGATTTTTCTACAGATAGCTTTACTGTGCCTATAGTGGGAATTCTTTCTTGAGTTAATTCTGTTATGTCTATAGATTCATCTTCGTTTACTAATAATTCTTCGTCTAACGAATTCAATTTTATAATATTAATATCGGCTCCTGTGTCGATTAAAAAGGAAACTTTTGATTTATTGAAACTAGGGGATGAAAGTTCTATTGCTGGGGATTCTATATTGAATTTTGGATCTAAATTTGTCCGTCTGGTCTCATGATTTGTGCGTTCGTATGACGCTCCTAGTTTTTCGTGCTCGTCGCTGCGTCTGCACGGCGAGCGGGATATTAGTTTAAATGTTCTGTATCTTTTGGAAAACGAGGTGAATCCTGTGAATAATATGGATCAGGATATCCTGTAGTTTGCAAAGGGGCAATTGGAAAATGAGGGTTGATTGCATACGGATACTCGTGTGGAGAATTTTGATTATACGAATAACTATTAAATTCTTGCGTGTCTGAATTTGTGTTTGGCTTTGAATAAGAAACATCATAGGGGCGTGCAATCGTTGAAAAACGAATGCGATGACTAGGATTATAATCATGTGAATCCAAATAACTGGGGTGAGAATATCTTGATTCATGATAAGGGTTTGTACGATACTGTGAATTTAACTGCTGCCTTGCTTAATACTCGAGCGCGACTTTTAAAGCTGCGTTTAAACTCAGAGGGTTACGTGCTTCTACTAAGCTTGATATATTATTCGACAAACCACGTTTGAAAGCTTCGAGAGCACAATCTCTTAACGCGGCTAGGAGTTGTTCAACATTCGGATATTTGTCTACAAGAGCCGCTCGAGCTCCTGATTTTAGAAGAATAAGTCTATCGAAAAATTCACTAACATTTTCCTCTCGATTCATTCTAATTGTTGAAATCTCATGTGAATACCATGAGTACGTTTTACAGGGTGCGAATCGCTGTTTTAGGTGTTTAATTAAAGCATTGAGGGTCGTAAAATTTCTTCCGTGTATGCTATCCCTGGCCGAACCATTTAAACGATCTCAAACCGCTTTAAGATACTGTGCTTTACAATTAGATGGCACTAATGATGCTCCGTTTATAATACCTTGAATAAAATCGCTAACGGACATGTTTTTTCCGTCACAAATAGGGATATTTATAACCCCTTGTTGTATGGCGAAGCGCTCTGCCATGGATGTCATCATGGCCTCACTGACTGTGCGATTAATATCGTCAGTAAATTGAGTTTGATTAGGATCGTCAGGGCATTTTGTAAAAATTGTGATGAACTTATTATACAATTTATTTTAAAACGGGTGATGTCAATGAGTCTAGATAGCTCAATAACTGTGAATATATTCAATTAATGAAGCAATCTTAGAAATTTGTTCTGTTGTGGGGTGTGATGTTATAATTGCGTTCACTCAGATATTCGTTACAATACAAGTGAATTGCGTCCAGTCAATGAAGGATTTGATAACCGAATTCGGTAAAGTAGAATTTTTTTTCACAGATACGTTGGGGATGACTTCATAAAGATACTGTAAAAAGTCCCCAAACATACGTGTACGGCTACGGCCGCCATGATGGAAAGTGTTAAACAATAACATGTTTTTTGAAATAACTCGATAACGGTTGATTTTAGGTCGAAAATGGTTATGTTAAAAAATATTCACAATTTTATACTGCACAAAAAAGGTTGTTACACTTGTAGACGTATTGTCAACGGTTAAGCTGTAAAATTGGATTAACTGCACAATTGTGTGATTCCTGAACAAATACAGTTAAACTAAAAATATCCTGGAAAGAACTTCGGAAATAGATCAGGCAGTTTGCACTGGAGCAAATGCATGTTCCTGTTTAAAAAAAAACCGACCAACTCATTTGCATTAAAAATTATCAGTATAAAATGAGCTCAACTTCAGAGCACAATTTGACATACTTAAGGGAATGATTTTGAGATGAAACTTCTTGTAACTGTTCCTCCATATTCATACAACATATTTCCCAATTTTCAGGTCATAATAATAATATTCAAATCCTCTCTTAATACTTTAAACAAGTAAATTTCAAAATTGAAGCTATGATGTAGGTAGCAGCGGTGATTATGAGTCCTGATGGCAACAATGGGAGCGGGGTCAAGAACGGCTACCTCGGTCTGTTATATTGTTGGGAAAAGTAAGCAAAAAAATTTTCGAAGGGTTCAATATAATAGACCGAGGTAGCCGTTCTCGCCCCCGCTTTCATTACTGCCATTAGGACTCATAATCACTGCTTCTGCCTACCTCATAGCTTCAATTTTGAAATTTACTTGTTTAAAGTATTAAAAGAGGACTTAAATATTATTATTGTGACCTGAAAATTGGGAAATATATTGTATGAATATGGAGGAACAATTACAAGAAGTTTCATCTCAAAATCATTCCCTTAAGCATGTCAAATTGTGCTCTGAAGTTGAGCTCATTTTGTACTGATAATTTTTAATGCAAATGAGTTGTTCGTTTTTTTTTTTAAACAGGAACATGCATTTGCTCCAGTGCAAATCGCCTGATCTATTTCCGAAGTTCTTTCCAGCATATTTTCAGTTTAACTGTATTTGTTCGGAAATCACACAATTGTGCAGTTAATCGAATTTTACAGCTTAACCGTTGACAATACGTCTACAAGTGTAAGAACCTTTTTTGTGCAGTATAAAATTGTGAATATTTTTTAACAAAACCATTTTCGACCTAAAATCAACCGTTATCGAGTTATTTCAAAAAACATGTTATTGTTTAACACTTTCCATCATGGCGGCCGTAGCCGTACACGTATGTTTGGGGACTTTTTACAATATCTTTAAAAAGTCATCCCCAACGTAACTGTGAAAAAAAATTCTACTTTTCCGAATTCGGTTAGTCGAGTTAAATTTGTTCCCCGTTGACTGGACTAATGATCGCACATCAAGTCGAAAAAGCGCTAAATGTTAGACAGTTGCGCTAAGACAAGGAACGAATAGAAGAACTTGAATGAATTTGTTTTCGCGATTGCTCGAGGAATGTTTTTAATCGTAAACGTGTGTCCATTCTTTTTAATACATGATTGGCCATGATAGATTACTTTAATCAAATACTGCAAATTCTATTAACCGCGAGTGCTTGAAAGTGTTGCTGCAGGGTAAGTAAACGGTCTGATCGTAACGCGTACCCATCACTGGCGAGCGACTGCTCTCGTGGTTCAGTAGAAAAGGCAGTAAAGGTTAGACACGTACTCTTCGTTTAAGAACGAGGAGAAAAACTTCGAATGTAGATTCGCTGTCCATGGTTGCATCTAGCTCTGCAACGACAGCTTGAGTTGTTATAGACTAGATAAATCAATTATGTGAATTATAATTTCAGAGTCACATGTGATTGGTTGAGACAATGACTTTAAAATAAAATTTTGGAGATATGTTGTAGCTAGAACTTCTGTTTGAAGGAATGAAGTTATAATTTTAACTTCTAGTTGTTAAAATTGACTGAATCTGTAATGACTGAATCTATTGTAGAATTTCTATTTACGGGTGATCAATCCGTAAATAAGAGATTCCAACAAGGGATTCAACTTGTTTTGGAATAAAAGGCAATTAAAGATATAGAGAATTGTAACTTGCCTTTTTGAGAACTGTAATTTTTACACCACAGTTTCAAGTTGTCTTTAAAATTGCATTGATTTGCACTTTTAAAGTAATGAGTGTTAAAAGGGTTCAAAATCTAGAAGGTTTATACATATATTTTTTCTGATAATTAATTTATACCCTTTTGTTACTGTTTTCATTTAGATCGAAATATGGTTGCGAATAATTTCGAATAATTTTGGTATTTTTCAAAAACCGAAATGTAAATTTTGAGATTTAAAGAAGCGCTGAGTTTAAATTAGATTAAAGCACTGAATTTAAACGAAAGTGACATATCCCACCGCTGCCACCAAATCAGCTGTTACGTCCCGAGCTAAAGGCGAGGGTAGGTTGGTAAATGGTTTTAATAAGGGAGGCTAGTGAGCTGATTATGTCAGGCTGGTAAGACCTGACCAATTATTTGTTTGTGGGTACGTTTGTCTCTTGTCAGCTCTATGCGAACTGCGTTAAACCAGTGCTCAAAGTAACGAAAAGACAGTTATGATAGTAAGTGATTTATTATAAAGATAATAGATAAGATTGATAGTTACATAAATTTAGACTTACATATACCTGCTTACTCGTAAAAGGGCAATAGAGAGTATTAGATTGATGCTTGCGTCTCTATAATCGGAGGACAACGGCAAGATCCTCTCGCAGAGTTGATTTGTCGCTTGCGTCTCTATAATTGGAGCACAACGGCAAGATCCTCACGCAGAGTTGGTTTGGGTAATAGCGAAGGAGTTCACAAACACAATTAACCCGTAGAGCGATACATGGTCCTATATCAGCAACCGAATCCACTCTTGAGTTCTTTTCACGGACGTATAACACAGCGGACTTTACCCGGATCAGACTCATACGACGATTGAAACCGAAGGGACTTAGTTCATAACTTGATGATTCGTTACTTAGTTCTCGAAGACTTGAAGTACGCGATTCGTGTATCGAAGTTGTCAGTATGACTGCTGGGATCGTAGCACGCGAATTTTAGATCGAACTTGTCGGTATGACGGCCAGGAACGTAAGACGAATGGCAAGGGTTGCGCTGGGGTTTATATACACCTTGGACTTCGTAAAAGTCACGTACAATTTACAAATTGGTGGTTTAACACTTACGATTTACAAATTGGTGGTTTGGCACGTACGTTTTGCAAATTGGTGGTTTGGCGCGTACGAGTAATTAATATTTCCATTCTCCGAGACTTCCGGTGATCGCTAGTCTGTTTTATAAATCCGCGAGAATTTATTTGATACTTTCAACTGTCCGTATTGTGTGCCGAACGGTTCGCGCGGATGACTCATGCTATCGTCAGCAACCGTGGACAGCGGTCGCGCAACTCGACTCTTGACCTTTCAGGAGTTTGGATTCCATATACTAACTTAACTATGGGTGATATCTTTAGTCAGACACTTTTGGTCGCAACCTTGTCTGACTATATGCATGTTTCTCCACTAGGTGGGTTACACTTTAGCAGTAACAGTGTTATGACATTATGTCGATAAATCATTACCTTAATTTAGACATACGCGTGTATTCATGGTTCATATAATTAGTTTTGACTTTGCTATTGGATTATTAGGAATATGCATACATTCGTATGTTATTAAATATACTTAATTATTCTATAGCGGCGGTGTCTACAATTACATTCTCTTATTAATAGAGCGCACGCTAAGTTATCGGTATTCTCTGAGTTCTTATCCCTTCGTGGTAATACTTGAAGCATCTTGTGGTCTCTTTCTTACCGACCGTAGTACAGTTATCATACCTAGGTTCAAACTCAGAGAATATCGGTAACGCTATGGCTTATAGTCGATGGAATTAGTCTGCCAGCCGAAGCGTAAGGTGGGTTGCGCCTAGCTAGGCGTTACATCGAATTTTCGTAAAATTTCGGGATGTAACAAAACCATGAATTCTGAAAATTCCATGAATTCTATGATTTCTGTTAAAACTATGAATTCTGTGAATTCCATGAATTCTGTCAATGCCATGAATTCTGTGAGTTCCATGAATTCCGTGAATTCCATGAATTCTGCGAATTCCACAAATTCCATGAAATCCATGAATAACATGAATTCCATGATTTCTACGAAGTCCCTAAATTCAATGAATTGCATGAATTCCCTAAATTCCATGAATTTCACGAATTTCCTGAATTCCATAAGATTCATGAATTCCATGAATGCTGTGAATTCCATGCACATTGTGAATTTCATGCACATTGTGAATTTCATGCACATTGTGAATTTCATGAATTCCATGCATCCCATGAATTCCGTGCATCCCATGAATTACTTGAATTCCACGAATTCTGTGAATTCCATGAATTCCATGAGTTCCTTGAAATCCATGATTTCCTCCAATTCCATGAATCGCTTGAATTCCCTGAATTCATTGAATTCCATGAACTTCTTGAATTTCACGAACTTCTTGAATTCCATGAGTTCCTTGAATCCCACGAATTCCTTGAATTCCATGAATTCCTTGAATCGCAGGAATTCCGTGAATCCCATGAATTCCCTGAATTTCATGAATTCCCGGAATTCCATGAATTCCTTGAATTCAATGATTTCTTCGAATTCAATGAATTCCGTCTATTACTTCAATTCCCTGAATTACTTAAATTTCCTGAATTTTTTGAATTCCACACATTCTGTGAATTGTATGAAATCCGTGAATTCCATGAATTCCATGAATGCCTTCAATTCAATGAATTCTGAAATTCTATGAATTCATGAAATTCCCTGAATTCATTGAATTCCATGAGTTCCTTGAAATCCATGAATTCCTTCAATTCCATGGATCGCTTGATTTCCCTGAATTCATTAAGTTCCATGAACTCCTTGAATCGCATGAATTCTGTGAATCCCATGAATTCCGTGAATGCCATGAATACTGTGAATTTCATGACTTTCGTGAATTCCGTGAATTCCATGAATTCCGTTAATCGCATGAATTCCGTGAATCCCATCGATTCCGTGACTTCCTTGAATTCCGTGAATTCCCGGAATTCGATGAATTCCTTGAATATAATAAATACCGTGAGTTCCATGAATTCCATGAACTACGCGAATTTCATGAATTCCGTGAATTCTGTGAATTCCATGAATTCTATGGATTCTGTTAAAACCATGAATTCTGTGAATTTCATGAATTCTGTGAATGCCATGAGTACCTTGAAATACATGAATTCCTCCAATTCCATGAATCGCTTGAATTCTATGAATTCCGTCTATTACTTCAATTCCCTGAATTACTTGAATTTCCTGAATTTCTTGAATTCCACGCATTCTGTGAATTGTGTGAAATCCGTGAATTCCATGAATTCCATGAACTCCTTGAATTACATGAATTCCGTGAATCCCATGAATTCCGCGAATCCCATGAATGCCGTGAATTCAATGAATACTGTGAATTTCATGATTTTCGTGAATCCCATGGATTCCTTGAATTCCATGAATTCCTTGAATCGCAATGAATTCCGTGAATTCCATAAATTCCGTGTATACCATTATGTATACCATTAAGCCATTTCCCTTTATTCGGGGTAGGCGTGACACTACCCGATTCGGGTAGTGTTTCTAGGTGGATAGTTTCTTGTAGTAAATAACTACAAGTGTGGGCTCACCACACCCACGATATGCCAACAGCACGTAGTTAGTAGTATTCCAGGACGGTCACCCATCCAAGTACTAACCGCGCCCAACACAGCTTAACTGCAGTGATCTAACGAGAACTGGTTTTTTCAGCGTGGTATGGCCGTTGGCGTCGGTTCAATGCCCAGTGCTTCTTGTGCTGGGATCGGACCATTAAATCCTACAGTTGTAAGTTAACGTCACCTTCAGTGCTTTAAGTGTTTGTTCAGTGATCGTGGTTGTAGCTTCCGGAGGTTACATCTGTGCCAATTTTCTACAAAAACCCAAAACCTTTTTTGGGTGCAAAAGGAGTGCCGTACTGGATAGGCTCAAAGACTCATTTCTTGGATTAATCCGACAAAAGGTATCTAGAAGTTTTTGTAAGAATGGTGATAAAAGGTCTTGTTTCCTATTCGTCAACTTCGACATGACCAATCGTGATGCCTTCGCTACCCCACGCCAGTCCGTCATTAAATAACTAACATTTTTGTTTTTTTTTGTATCACCTCCAGTTGCGTCGGGATCGATCGTTCGGTGAACGATTGTGGTCGTAGCTTCCGGAGGTTACATCTGTGCCAATTTTCTACAAAAACCCAAAACCTTTTTTGGGTTCAATGAGTATCTGCTGGGATAGCTGAATTGGGTGATGCACCTTTGATGGATAGACGAGGTGTAGGTTCATATCCGGCTTCCAGTGAAATTTGGATGAACGTTTTTAAGTACTCTTAGTTTTGGATTAAATTCGACAACAGGTACTCAAAGGTTTTTTTCATAATCATGGTGATACATATTCTGGTGTCTTGTTAGTCGACTTCGACATGACTCAATGTGATCCCTTCGCTGCCCCACACCAGTCCGTCATCAAATAACTAACATTTTTGGTATGCACCAAGGTGTAGGCGAGTGTGGCCGGTTACCGGGTGTTGCGTCGGTTCAATGCCCAGTGCTTCTTGTGCCGGGATCGGAGAGCTAAGTCCGTCAGTTAAAAGTTAACGTCACCTTCAGTGCTTTAAGTGTTTGTTTAGTGATTTCCCGACTCGTTCAACTCCTGGTGTTGTGGGGAGTGACGAGTCGGACGACGAATCACCTCCGGTTGCGTCCTGATCGATCGTTCGGTGAACGATCGTGGTCGTAGCTTCCGGAGGTTACATCTGTGCTAATTTTCTAAAAAAACCCAAAACCTTTTTTTGGGTTCAAAAGGAGTGCCTGCTGGGATCCGGCTTCCAGTGAAACTTTCCTTAAGGACTCTTAGCTTTTGGATTGAGTTCGACAACAGGTATTTGGAGGTGTTTTCATAATCATGGTGATACATGTTCTGGGGTCTTGTTCGTCGACTGTGACACGATTCAATGTGATCCTTTCGTTACCCCACGCCAGTCCGTCATTAAATAACTAGCATTTTTGGATAGAATTTCCTTGAATATAATAAATACTGTGAGTTCCATGAATTCCATGAACCACGTGAATTTCATGATTTCCGTGAATTCCACGAATTCCATGAATTCCACGAGATCCCTTAATTCCATAAATTCCATGAGATCCATGAATAACATGAATTCCATGATTTCCATGAATTCCCCAAATTCAATGAATTCCACGAATTCCCTAAATTTGACAAATTTCACGAATTTCCTGAATTCCATGAGATCCATGAGTTTCATGATTGCTGTGAACTTAATTCTTTTCTTTTTTTTATAATTAATGTGGCTCGAAATATTATTTCAAGCCACATTGATTCAAAACTCTATATGAGTTTCAAGGGATTCTCTGCTCGCTCGTAACCTGAGAGCTTACTGTCAGCGTGCTTACACAGCATTCCAAGCTCCCGGGGACTGACAGCGTGCCAACTTGCGAATGAGGAGAGTAATGACCTGAAAGAATGATTTTAATTAAGGATTAAAATTATTCTCTGATGAAAACATGCTTTTTATTTTTACACAGGTATTTAAATTTTGTTTCCTCTTCCCCGAACCACTCAATAACATGAGGGTGGATTGCGGAAGGGAATTATATGAATGTGCGGAATGATTAGTGTGCACCTGGGCCTAGGTGAAAGAGAAAATGAAACACGGTACCTAGAATATAAGATCAAAAGATTTAGAAAAAATAGAATTGAGGGAAAACTAATTCTAAGGCATCAGCCTCAAGGACCTAAATTAACACCATTGTAAGGGTCCAAAAGGAATTAGGGTGTAGTTACACTCGTTATGTTGGACAGCCACACACACACATGCCATAGGCACCTGTTCCGCTCTCCTTCTTTCTGAGGCTTTAAACGTCGCCGTCGCAGTCTCTTTGTGTAGCTACGCTGCCGCGATGATGGCAAGCCTCGATGCTCGCAAACGGTCTTGCTTCCTCCTTCCCACCTACATTCTCGGCATGAGCGTGTCTCTTTCCTTGCATACAAGCAAGAATACTCTACAACCATAGCATTTAAATGCACCTCGACTACTTCTTTTCCTCTTACTCTTCACGCGCTATTCTCCCGTAAGTCGCAACGAGTCCTATCCCGGTTTTAGTCGGAATTATACTTTTTCCGGACCGGTAACGGGAGCGATCCGCTGGGACGAACGGTTTAGCTAATTAAAGTCAGACCAACTCTAGTTTTTGCCGGTCCGTACTTCGCGATTCGAATTCCGCCGTGACATGAGAGACAAATTCTCGGTAAGCAAATAGTCGTGTCCTATTCCGGTTTAGTCGTGACTATACTTTTCACGGATCGGCAATAGGGGTAAGTCGCAGCTACCGATCGAGTGGTCGATCAACGGAATTAGCAATCCGGAAGAAAAATTTAAACTCCGTGCGAGGGAGGCACGGCCGTAACGGGAGTGACGTCATGTTCGCGTCCTATCTGGCCTGCTTAACACGAAATTAAGTCGGTCTCGAGAATTTTACTTTTTCTCGAATCTCAAAACGAGACAGAGTAATTCTCTCGCAAGGCTGCAATTCTCTTTTATGAAGAATGGAAACGTATTCTATTTTTCATTGAAGTGAATTCAGGAAAGTGACAGCTGCTTGCGTGTTGTGTGGCTCTCGCGAGTGACCTGAAATAAAAGACTAGAGTGGGTTAATCAGCCCACGGAAATCGAAGGTTTTCGCCCGCTCTGTTAAGAGCAGGAAAAATTAAAAAGGTACCTTGGTTTATTTTGAATCCAGTTTTCCTATCCGGCGAGCGGTAGTTTTAGTACGACGACGAATTGTTGAGCTGTTTCGTTCTTTTTTTCCTATAATACTTTTCTTTTCCTCTACTTGTCGACACATTCTACCCATTGTTGAATGTGCCCTATTATTCAAATATTGCTCTTGTTGTAATGATCCCTATTTCTTTTTCTCTTGAATAAATCTCAGTATTATTATAAAAGATTGGAAACTCAAATTCATTTCTAATTCGGCAAACCCGCGAAACCCTAATTTCACATCAAATTCTAATTTCCGGGATAACAACTCTCAGTCCGAGAGTAGGGGTACAAACCCACATAAAAATAAAAATAAGAAAGTCGAGTCTCTCGCCCTTCCTTCAATTCTGGGGAAGCCTCCCCACAGCGTATTGATAATAGGCAGCTTTTGTTTACGGGTCCTTTTATTATGGATTTGAAAATAAATTTGAATTAGATCGTACGTGACAAACTGATGGTGGAAGCGGTGGGGCCTACCCCTGCTGTTAACCTCCTCGGCTTTTGCTACTAGTAACTTTGTTCCTAGGCAGCCATAAACTCTCTTCAACTTTAATTATGCACTTTAAATCATCACTATAATCATAACCTATATCTATAAATTAAATCAGCTATAATTTTTGTATTTCATGTGTGACTCATCGTTTCCAATGCCACAATGATAATAATCGAATTAACTTTCTAAAAATGAGTACTTCCAGGTTAAATCAAAAACCCATGGACATTAACTTGCCGGGGACCCAGTATTAACTTGCTCAGGTATTTTTAACTTGGCAGTTTTTCCTCTTTTTTGCGGAAATACTGGAACTCGTTTCAAAGGTTCTATTTGATTATTTCTTCAATTGGAAATGCCGTTTCTCAAGTTTACACACGAGAATACGGCTTGAACCTTGTACTCGCGCCTTAATTGGCTAGAGTGCTACCAAATCAAACCAAAAACCCATGGGCATTAACTTGCCGGGGACCCGGCATTAACTTGCCAGGTATTTTT
>CAKNXH010057424.1:39745-51434 GCA_932178445.1 Andricus quercusramuli
GGGCATTAACTTGCCGGGGACCCGGCATTAACTTGCCAGGTATTTTTTATTTGGCCGTATACCGGATTTTGGTTCCAGAATTATTCTCGTGTAAGACAGCCATCATTCCCAATTATGGTACGGTAGGATGATGCCTAATCTTCCGGGCAGCAGTAATGCTAAAAATAGGCCAAAGCACCGCGCAGGGATAAAATTGTGAACGAAAGATTCAGTCGCGATAAAAACTGAATTTCGAGAAACCGAAACCGAGCCAATCATTTTTGTAACCCCTAAGGTCTCAAAGGAAATACTCGAGCTCCAGGAAATTAAAACCCAAAGGTTCAAAAGTCACGACAAGTTCTCGTCCTTCTTCGAAAAACTGTTGAACCAGACAGAGGCCCGAACTGATTTATCTAAACAAATTCGGCCAACAACTATCAATAATCTCCCTGGCAATTCCCAGGGCCAATAAATCCTGGAAAAATTGCAAAACCAAGAGTCGCGCTTTGACCACTGTTCGAACTGCAACCATCGCGCCTGAAGTTGCTCCAGTGAACCCAAACGCACCTATCTTAGTGATTAACCTGGAACTAGAGGAAGCCTTTCAGCAAAGGAGACGCGCCTTCTTGGAGGAAAATCACCCCAATCTCGGGTTTGAAAATCGCCAACAAGAAGTCACCGCACCTTTTGTGGGACACGAAAACGGTGACCTCTCAGACGAATATACAATCACCCTAGACCCGGAAATCGAAATCCTAGATTAGAGGCCCGATACCGCTCTCGAAAATTTAGGAAGACAAATAAAATTCCGGTGTGGCTTCGGAACCAATCGCTGAATATTTAGCCGAGGGTTGTTTCGATTACAGGTCCATTTAACCAACCGACTTCAAAAATTAAAAAATTAAATAAAAATTCCAGTGTGGTAAACTTACGTCACCTCTATTCTACGAAAAAGGGAAACAAAAAAATAAATGCCACTTTTCGTAACCGAATTCGCGCCCCAAGTCAAAGAACAACTGTCCACTTCGGTTGAAATACACGGCGACGACATCCAAGACGGGTTTGCCGAATTAGCTTTCAATTGGAACACCAACAACAATTTTATTTACAGGGGTAGTCTTAGCGTCCCCTACCTATCTATCCCCGAGCACGAGGTTACTATCGGAAATAGGACGCTACGGGTCGTGGGAGAACTGGGATTGGAAATAAGAGAAGCAGATTTCCACCTCTACGTTATTTTCAACCCAGAATCAATCGGGCTGAACCAGATAGTAGGGGTAGCAGGAGTACAGTGGATCGAACACTTGTCTACATTGCATGGATTTCTCATGCATTAATCCGAAGAAGAGAGCCTCAAAACAGGATCGGTAGCCCCTTGCGTAGATGAAACTAACCCTCCCTCCCCGCCTATCGCACTTAGCCAGTATGAGTATCGACCGACACCCCCATAGAATAGCTGCATTAGGAATCAGTAAAGGTCACCGGTACTAACTACGCCATGAAAACTGCTTAGCCACACCTACCACAAGATCCCATCACCGAAAATAACTAATCCCAATGATAATGACAAGAATTCGAACAAGAGTTCTGACATCCTGGGGGTCAATTCCAATATTACGCTTCCCAATCCAGATGCGAGTCTGGACACAGCTGCAGCCATGGCCTCCGTGCTAGAATGAATGACATTGCAACAGAGCACCCATCATATTCCGCAGTTCGACGGAAATACCCCTAAGCTTAAGGAGTTTTTACAAGACATCACGAATGGCGTAGTTTACATCACTGAGGCAAATGAACCTGGGTTCATTGAGATCGTCCTCAGCAAAGTCAAAGGAATCGCCCGCGACAGCGTTAGGGACAAGCGCTTCAATAGGGTGAACGAATTAATCGTCCGCCTGAAAAAACGGTTTGCCCCTACAAAAAAATACCAATGGTATTTCGAAGATATAGTAAATCTCCGTATGCGTCAGAACGAAACGGTGAGGGACTATTATGACCGAGTCCAAGGCCTCCTAAGCGGTGCTCGACATGCAGTCGAAGAAAAATACACCAAGGTTTACAACTTGCGAGCCGCGGATGAAGCAAAGGAAAGTAGCATAATAATGGGACCCATAACGGACGTCGCACTCGACGCGTTTATAAAGGGGCTCCCGTATGAGATGTCTACTTTCGTAGATACCAGAAACCCCAAGGACCTCGATGAGGCCCTAGATCATGCCCTACATATCTAAGAGAGGCAAAAACAACTGGAGAGAGCCAAGAATCACCTCCCTGCCTATCCCATGTCCCGACCAAGGGAAGAGGCCCATGACCGACCGCTTTCACCTAGCCCCTACTCAAGGCAAATGGAGAGGAAAGACAAAAGGGAGACGCAAGATTCAACAAGAAATGCCTCAAGCGTAGATCAGGATCCGACAAATTATCCACCTTCCGCTGCTGCGAAATACCCGGCCCCCTACGCTCCTTACCCACTTCAATACCTCACGGCCGAAATTAAACCCTTCGCTGTGAAGTGCATGAATTCTGTGAATTCCATGAATTCCTTGAATTACTTCAATACCCTTATTTACTTCAATTCCCTGAATTCCTTGAATTGCATGCATTCCGTGAATTGCATGAAATCCGTGAATTCGATGAATGTCGTGAATTACATGAATTCCTTGATACCTTGAACATCACGAATTATTGCGTGAATCCCATGAATTCCGTGAACTCCATGAGTATACCATTAAGCCATTTTCCTTTCGGGGTAGGCGTGACACTACCCGATTCAGGTAGTCTTTCTGGGTGGATAGTTTCTTGTAGTAAATAACTACAAGTGTGGGCTCATCACACCCATGACTAGCCAACAGCACGCAGTATCCCGAACGGTCACCCATCCAAGTACTGACCGCGCCCAACACTGCTTAACTTCAGTGATCTAATGAGAACTGGGTTTTTCAGCGTGGTATTGGCGTTAGCATGCATTCCGTGAATTTCATGAATACTGTGAATTACATGATTTCCGTGAATCCCATGAATTCCATGAATTTCACGGATTCCCTAAATTCCATTATTTCTATGAGATCCTTGAATTCCATGAATTGCGTCAATTCCATGAATTCCGTCTATTACTTCAATTCCCTGAATTAATTAAATTCCCTGAATTACTTCAATTTTCTGAATTCCTCTAATTCCACGCATTCCGTGAATTGTATGAAATCCGTGAATTCCATGAATTCCCTGAATTCCATGAATTCCTTGAACACCGTGAGTTCCATGAATTCATTGAATTCCGCGGATTCCCTGATTTCCATGAATTCTATGAGATCCTCTAATTCCATGAATTGCGTAACTTCGAAGAATTCCTAGAATTCCATAAATTCCTTGAAATCCATCAATTCTTTCAATTACACGAATCGCACGGCGCGGTTAGTACTTGGATGGGTGACCATTCGGAATTCTGCATGCTGTTGGCACGTCGCACAGTGCGGCGAATTAGAAAATTGGGGTTCAAAATGATCCGGAGCCTACAATTTTTATCCGATTTCATCTTTTTCTTTAAATGAAAGGTAATTAAATTCTTAAGAGGTCTGCTGAGGCTGATTTTGCAAAAAAGGCGCTCTTTGTTTATTATTTAAGTTGCAAAATGCCAAAAAACCATAATTTTTCATATTTGAGGTGCCTGTTCTGTATCATTCAATGATATTACGTCGAAAAGGTGAAAAACTGTTAGATTTACAATCGATTAACAAATCCTGATAACTTAGATGAAGTTCCTGCAATCCGCTCAATTTTTATAAACAAATTTATGAACAAAATTGATTTTTGCTGTACATTGAAGCCTGGAAGCTCTTTTCATCACGTTTCCCCGCAAAATCGAGTAAAATCAGTGTTTCACTAAAATCAAACACTTAAGTATTATTTCTTTGATTGTTATAAACAAATTTCATAAACAAATTCAATAAATTAGCGCTTTTGGATATATAAAATGCATTTTTTCTGCGCAATCATTAGTTTTGCCTTCAAAAATTAAAATTCTATAAAGGAAGTGGACAATGAACAATATTTACCATTGTTATAAACAATACTGATTAACAAATGCATTAAACGGTTACTCTTTGATGGAAAAAATCCATTTTTTTTGCATGATTGTTTATTTTATCCCTAAATTAAAATTCTGATGGAAGAAACTGACATTTCACAATATTTTTCATTGTTATTAACAATTCGGATCAAGAATTGTATTTGATAGTCGGTTTCAAATAGGAAAAATCTCTTCCTTGATGAAATGTTTATTAGATCATAAAAAATGAAACTCCTACGAAATATACTGACATTCAAAAAAATTTCGCATTGCTATAAACAATCTTGATCAATTAATTCTTAAAATAATTCTTTCGTATAGAATAAATCTGTTTTTTGGGTTCCGGAACAGGAACAAATGAAGAACGAAACAACTGACAATCAAGAGACACAAACGATTTGCAGTTGTTCCGTTTTTCACTTGTTTCGGTTCTCACATTTTTCTCGTCACTTAATGTTCAATTGCTACGCTTGTTTTTTGGAAGGATATTGAAAAGTTCAAGCACGTATCCATTGGATTTTTGTGTTTTCCCGACTTACATTATTTACGACTCTTGAGTCCAAATAGTGAGGATTATTTCTCATAAAGTGCAGATTTGTGAATACTTTGTTTTCGTGTTCTTCCTGTGATACTATGGAGTTTTATCAGTTGTAAGTTTCAAATCATTCCTTCATAAGTTTTAATCGAAAACCTTATTTTTAATATAATTCATTTTTCTAACAATGAATGAATTTAGAGTTCCGAAGCAAGTTCTTTGTGATTTTCTGATCACAAGTGGCTATAAAGATAGAGGAAAACTTCTGAGCTATATCAAAGCCAATAACGATATCAATGACGAATGCGGCCAGAATGCCAGGAATGCGGAATGGCTGCTTTCAGATTTCTCTGTTAAATTCGTTGGAGTTTGTCCCGGCAGCAGACCTTCAGATGATTTCGAGAATAGCTCAAAATCAACTAAGAGACGAAAATTGCTCAAAATTCGGGAATGTTATTCTGACTCTGAAATACAGAGTGCATTCCTGAGCATTTTGCGATCTTCTGGTAAAACTAAAATCGCTAATGACATGAGTAAACTTTTGTCAAATGACGATGATGAACACGATGAATTACCTGATGAACTATCATATTCATAAGTAGGAGAAATTACACGCTACACTGATGATGAGGCATTAGCACTGATTGAAGACGCAAAATTGAGTGAAAACCAGTATGAAGTTATTCGTATCCAAGCGGAAGCTAAAAATGCTGATATCTACCCACCTTACAGAAGCCTAGCAGATGCCAAAAAAGGTGCTACCCTCCAGAATCTCATATTATCATAACGGAAGAGGGTGTGAGTACGAACATGCAAGCTTTGCTGGATCACACAGTATCTGGCTTGATGGAAATACCTGGAATCATACCTCCAAATTTAGTTGACAGACCTAATGTTTCAATGTCTTTAACTTCAAAATATGGATGTGATGGGACATCTGGTCATAATCCATATAACCAGTCTTTCACTGATCCTAGTAAATCTGATGCAAGCATCCTAATTTTTTCGATGGTACCGTTTAGCATTGGAGATGATAGACACGGAAACTGGTAGATGTTTGGCGATTTGGAAAAATCCACATCCTGGGTCACCAAGACTTTGTCGAATCATGCGATTCCGCTACGTGAAGGAAACGCAGGAGACTACCATCTCTGAGGTAAAGCAGATTCAAGGAGAAATCGATAAACTCAAACCAACAACAATTAATTTCGGTCCAAGTCGGAATCGTTGCAAAGTCACGCAAAAAATGATAATGTCCATGGTTGACGGAAAGGTTTGCCAAGCGCTCACTGAAACACCATCATCATCGTCATGTTACATATGTTCCGCAAAGCCCTCAATTATGAACAAGTTGGAAAAAATCAAACTCTTGTATGTGAAGATCAAAAACTTCTCTTTTGGTCTTTCCACACTACATACTTGCATACGCTTCATGGAATGTATCCTTCACATTGGAC
The DNA here is from genome assembly GCA_932178445.1 of Andricus quercusramuli. NCBI lineage: Eukaryota > Metazoa > Arthropoda > Insecta > Hymenoptera > Cynipidae > Andricus > Andricus quercusramuli. The sequence goes on from CAKNXH010057424.1 coordinate 45,783, forward strand.
AGGGACGGCAGAAGGTGTCCGGTGGGTAGGGTGACAACCGGACCCGGGCTCGCTCAGGGTCCGGTAGACCAGAGCCGAAAAGTGGGAAAGGAAAAGCAAGGAAATGCTCCCACGTGGTCCAAAGTTGTCAGTTCTGGCCCGATAATAGTTTATGCAAGTTATTAATGGTCTCGCGGAACCACAGCGCGCATGTCTGGCTTATCACCAAAAACAAATTATAAAATTATTTGAAAACTTTGCCTCCCCCCCCCCCCCCTCAACATAGCGTTCACCGGACCCGAGAATTTCTGTTCTGCCGTCCCTGACATTGGGTATCGCATAGAATTCTGCAAATGGGCAGCGAAGTTGGCCGATGAAAAACAGAAAATGAGCGATGCGAAGAAGAGAATTCAAAAAGAATTTTCGGAGAAAATGGGCCTGATCGTAGATGTTCCACAACATGGGCCTGGAACAGCGAATAATGGCAATACTGCTCGAAGATTCTTTGAAGATCCTGAATTGACTTCGAGTATTACCGGGGTTGACAAAGTATTAATCGAAAAATGCGGCGCTATTCTGAAAGCTATGGCATCAGGAAAGAGAATAGACATTATTAAATTCGGAGAATATTGCCAGGAAACTGCAAAACTTTACGTCAGCTTATATAGTTCGTATAATCCCAAATATTTTCTAAACAACCCCATCAACATAAAAAACGGTTAATACAAAAGTTGAACGGGACATAGGGGGCCATTTAACTGTACCATTTATTTTGACCTTGAGATCAATTTTCAAGGTCATTTCAAGGTCTAGATGATTTTTTTAAATGGATACCCCTATTTTTGACTGCAGATTTGAATAGAGCGGAAAATTTTACGTCAAAAATGTGCTATGGAAATTTTGTTTCTGTGACTTTGAAGAAGTCAAAAAACAAGGTCAAATGCACAAAAACGATCAGATGCCCTTTTTCTGAATTTACGTAGTTTTCTGGGTAAAGCAAGCATTTAAGGTGCTTTAAAAAAGTCGATGAAATGTAAAAATGCAAACCACTTCGACCAGCTTGTCAGCCACGACCTTCAGGTCAATTTTCAAGGTCATTTAAAGGTCAAGACGATTTCTTAAAATAGAAATCCCTATTTTAGACTGCGGGCTCGTAAAGAACGGGGAATTGTACGTGAAAATTGGTATTGTGAAATCTTTAATTTTAACCTACAGAAGGTCACATCAAGGTCAATTATTTAAAAAGCGCTTGGAAGTTTTTTTCTTCAATTTACTGGTTTTTCTGGGCAATCTTAACGTTGAAGGTGCCTTCCACAAGTACAAGATAAGTTGCACAAATTTCGACGACCTTGACTAAATTGACCTTCAAGCGTATTTTGCAGGTTTATGAAGGTCAATGTCATTTTTTTAAATAGAAAAGTTGCCGTTTTTTTCACAAAAGTTTGATTTAATTTTAGCATTTTCCAGAAACAACAACGTGGACGTATTAAATTCTCTTTCCTTTGGGGTGCTTGACGTCGTTGTTCCTGGGTAATGCTAAAAGTAAATCAAACTTTTGTAAAAAAAACGGCAACTTTTTTATTTTAAAGAATGACATTGACCTTCATAAACCTGGAAAATACACTTGAAGGTCAATTTAGTCAAGGTCGTCGAAATTTGTGCAACTTATCTTGTACTTGTTGCAGGCACCTTCAACGTTGAGTATACCCAGAAAACCAGGAAATTAAAAAAAAGCTTCTGAGCGCTTATCAAATAATTGACCTTGATATGACATTCTACAGTTCAAAATAAAAGATTTTGAAATACCAATTTTTACGTACAATTTACCGTTCTTTACTGGTCCACAGTCTAAAATAGGGATTTCTATTTAAAAAATGGTGCTGACCTTTAAATGACCTTAACAATTGACCTGAAGGTCGTGGCTGACAAAGTGGTCGAAGTGGTTCACATTTTTACATTTTATCGACTTTTTTGAAGCATCTTAAACGCTTGCTTTACCCAGAAAACTACATTAATTCAGAAAAAGGGCATCTGATCGTTTTTGTGCATTTGACCTTGTTTTTTGACCTCTTCAAAGTCACAGAAACAAAATTTCCATAGTACATTTTTGACGTAAAATTTTCCGCTCTACTCAAATCTATTCAAATGAACTTGAAAATAGATCTCAAGGTCAAAATAAATGGTAGAATTAAATGGCCCCCTATGTCCTGGTCAACTTTTGTATCAACCGTTTTTTATGTTGATGGGGTAGTTTAGAAAATATTTGGGATTATAGATTAAAATGGGTCACCCGTTTATGCCGGTTACAGTCCAGAAGATCCTCATACATGGCGCTAAGGTCATTGAAAATGCCCCATTGCCTATCGGCCAATTGACAGAAGAGTCCCAAGAGGCGAATAATAAGATTTTCAAGAGGATAAGGGAATTTAATACCCGTAAAATCAGTCGGATTGCAACCATTGAAGATTTGTGTCACAAGTTGTTGATTATGACTGATCCCTGCATAAACAACTTCAGAACCCTTAAGGAGACTGCCCCTCGTCCCATGGATGCACAAGTTCAGGATCTGCTGATTGAAGATGATTGAGGCAAGAATGGACAACGCTGCGGAAAACCAGAATTTTTCGTCCAAAAATGGGTAGGCTTCATGATTTCGTTCATCTTCATTGTTTATAATATTGGAAAAAGATGTTGAGCGTAGATGTTTTACGATTCGGTTCCTGATTTCGAAGTAACATTAACTATTGAATGCAAAAAACAGATTCATTCTATACGAAAGAATTATTTTAAGAATTAATTGATCAAGATTGTTTATAACGATGGGAAATTTTGTTGGATGTCAGTACATTTCGTAGGAGTTTCATTTTTCATGATCTAATAAACATTTCAGCAAGAAAGAGATTTTTCCTATTTGAAGGCGACTATTAAATGCAATTGATCAGAATTGTTAATAACAATGAAAAATATTGTGAAATGTCAGTTTCTTCCAAAAGAATTTTAATTTAGGGATAAAATAAACAATTATGCAAAAAAATGGATTTTTTCCATCAAAGGGTGACCGTTTAATGCATTTGTTAATCAGTATTGTTTATAAAAATTATAAATATTGTTGATTGTCCATTTCTGTCATAGAATTTTCATTTTTGAAGGCAAAACTAATGATTGCGCAGAAAAAAATGCATTTTATATATCCAAAAGGGCTTATTTCTTGAATTTGTTTATGAAATATGTTTATAACAATCAAAGAAATAATACTTAAGTGTTTGATTTTCGTGAAACATTGATTTTACTCGATTTCGCGGTGAAAAACGTGATTAAAGGAGCTTCCAGGGTTCAATGTACAGCAAAAATCGATTTTCTTCATAAATTTGTTTATAACAATTGAACGGATCGCAGGAACTTCATCAAAGTTATCAGGATTTTTTAACCGATTGCAAATCCATCAGTTTTTCACCTTTTTGAGGTAATATCAATAAATGATAGAGAACAGGCAGCTCAAATATGGAAAATTATGGTTTTTTGGCACCTTGCAACTTAAATAATAAACAAACAGAGGCTTTTTTGTGAAATCGGTCTCGACAGACCTCTTAAAAATTTGATTAGTTTTAATTTAACAAAAGAAAGATGGAATCGGATGAAAATTGTAGGCTCTGGATCATTTAGAACCCCAATTTTCTAATTCGCCGCACTGCGTCATGGGTGTTGTGAGCACACACTTGTAGTTATTTACTACAAGAAACTATCCACCTTGAAACACTACCTGAATCGGGTAGTGTCACGCCTACCCCGAAAGGAAAATGGCTTAATGGTATACATACATACATACATACATTGAATTCCATGAAATCCTAGAATTCCATGAACTTCTTGAATTCCTTGAATCGCATGAATGCCGTGAATCCCATAAATTCCATGAATTCCCTGAATGGCATGAATTCCGTGAATCCCATGAATTCCATGAATTCCATGAATTCCTTGAATTCATTGAATTCCATGAACTCCTTGAAATCCATGAATTCCTTCAATTCCATGAACCACTTGAATTCCCTGAATTAATTATTCAAGAAATGTATGGAAATCATGGGATACACGGATATCATGAAATTCACAGAATTCATGGCATTCACGGAATTCATGGGATTCACGGAATTCATGCGATTCAAGGAATTCATGGAATTCAAGGAATTTATGGAATTCAAAGAATTCATGGAATTGAAGGTGTTCATGGAATTTCTATGAATTCAGGGAATTCAAGCGATTCAGGGAATTGAGGGAATTCATGGATTTCAAGGAAATCATGGAACTCAATGTATGTATACCATTAAGCCATTTCCTTTTCGGGGTAGGCGTGACACTACCCGATTCGGGTAGTGTTTCTAGGTGGATCGTTCCTTGTAGTAAATAACTACAAGTGTGGGCTCACCACACCCACGACACGCCAACAGCACGCAGTTAGGAGTCTTCCCGCACAGTCACCCATCCAAGTACTAACCGCGCCCAACACTGCTTAACTTCAGTGATCTAACGAGAACTGGTTTTTTCAGCGTGGTATGGCCGTTATGTATGTATACCATTATGTCATTTCCATTTCGGGGTAGGCGTGACACTACCGGATTCGGGTAGTGTTTCCAGGTGGATAGTTTCTTGTAGTAAATAACTACAAGTGTGGGCTCAACACACCCACGATGAGCCAACAAAAAACAGTAGTATTCCCGAATGGTCACCCATCCAAGTACTAACCGCGCCCAACACTGCTTAACTTCAGTGATCTAACGAGAACTGGTTTTTTCAGCGTGGTATGGCCGTTGGCCGTCATGAATTCCGTGAATCCTTAGCCTTCCGTGAATTCCATGAATTCCGTGAATTCCATGATTTACGTTAATTCCATGATTCAGTCATAGAATTCACTGAATTCATGGGATTCACGGAGTTCATGAAATTCACAGTATTCGTGGAATTCAGGGATTTCGTGCAATTCACGGAATGCATGGAATTCACGGAATACATGGAATCCCAAGAATTTATAGAATTCACAGAATTAGTGGAATTCACAGAATTCATGAAATTCACGGAATTTTTAGAATTCATAGAATTCATGAAATTCACAGAATTCATGGAATTCACAGTATTGATGGAATTCACGGCATTCGTGGAATTCACGGATTTTATGAAATTCACGGAATGCATGGAATCGGCGGAATTCATGGAATTCACGGAATGCATGGAATTTATGGAATTCACGGAGTTTATGGAATTGACAGAATTCATGGCATTCACAGAATTTATAGAATTCACAGAATTCATGGAATTCACAGAATTCATGGCATTCACAGAATTCATGGAATTCACAGAATTCATGGAATTCATGGAATTCGTGGGATTCAGGAAATTCATGGAGTTCAAGAAATTCATGGAATTCAAGAAGTTCATGGAATTCAAGGAATTCATAGAATTCACGGAATTCATAGAATTCACGGAATTCATAGAATTCACGGAATTCATAGAATTCACGGAATTCATGGATCTCATGGAATTCAGTGAATTCGTGGAATTCATTGAATTTGGGGAATTCGTCTGACTCATGGAATTCATAGAATTCATGGAATTCACAGAATTCATGGAATTTACAGAATTCATGGAATTCACAGAATTCATGGAATTCACAGAATTCAT
>CAKNXH010057424.1:53360-65533 GCA_932178445.1 Andricus quercusramuli
TCATGGAATTCACAGAATTCATGGAATTCACAGAATTCATGGAATTCCTGGAATTCACAGAATTCCTGGAATTCACAGAATTCCTGGAATTCACAGAATTCATGGAATTTACAGAATTCCTGGACTTCAAATAATTCATGGAATTCACAGATTTCATGGAATTCACAGATTTCATGGAATTAAAGGAATTCATAGAATTCACGGAATTCATAGAATTCACGGAATTCATAGAATTCACGGAATTCATGGGATGCACGGAATTCATGAAATTCACAGTGTGCATGGAATTCACAGCATTCATGGAATTCATGGGTCTCATGGAATTCGTAAAATTCATGGAATTTAGGGAATTCGTGGAATTCATTGAATTGGGGGAATTCGTGGAATTCATTGAATTGGAGGAATTCGTGGAAGTCATGGAAGTCATGGAATTCATGTTACTCATGGATCTCATGGAATTCATGGAATTCTGGGATCTCATGGAAATCATGAATTCGTAGAATTCACGGAAATCAAGAAATTCACGTAGTTCATGGAATTCATGGACCTCGCGGTACTTATTATATTCAAGGAATTCAACGAATTCAGGGAATTCACGAAATTCGAGGAAGTCACGGAATCGATGGGATTCACGTAATTTATACGATTAACGGTATTCATGGAATTCACGGAATTCATGGGGTTCACGAAAATCATGAAATTCACAGTATTCATGGAATTCACGGAATTCATGGGGTTCACGGAATTCATGGGGTTCACGGAATTCATGGGGTTCACGAAATTAATGCAATTCACGGCATTAATGTAATTCAAGGAATTCATGTTATTCATGGATCTTATGGGAATCATGGAATTCCGGGAATACACAAATTTCTAGGAATTCACGGAATGCACTAAATTCAAGGGATTCACGGAATTCATGGGATTCACGGAGTTCATTCGATTAACGGAATCCATGGAGTTCAAGAAATTCATGGAAATCCTGGGATTCACGGATATCATGAAATTCACAGCATTCATGGAATTCATGGAGCTAATGAAATTCAGGAAATTCGTGAAATTTAAGGAAGACACGGAATCGATGGGATTCACGGAATTCATGCGATTAACGGAATTCATGGTATTCGCGAAAATCGTGAAATTCACAGTATTCATGAAATTCACGGAATTCGTGGGATTCAGCAAATTCATGCGATTCAAGGATTTCATGGAATTCAAGAAGTTATTGGAATTCAAGGAGTTCATGGAATTCAATTAATGCAGGGAATTCAAGCGATCCATGGAATTGAAGGAATTCATGGGATTCGAGAAATCCATGGAATTTAAGAAGTTCATGGAATTCAGGGAATTCGTGGAATTCATGGAATTCGTGGAATTCTTTGAATTCATGGAATTCGTGGAATTCGAGGAATTCATGGACTGCAAAGAATTCTTAGAATTCAGAGAATTCTTGGAACTCAGAGAATTCTTCGAATTCGAAGAATTCATTCAATTCCAAGAATTCCTTGCATTCCAAGAATTCCTTGCATTCCATGAATTCCTTGAATTTCATGAATCTTACGAATTCCCCAAATTCAATGAATTCCACGAATTCCCTTAATTCCATGAATTTCACGAATTTCCTGCATTCCATGGATCCATGAATTCCATGAATACTGTGAATTCCATGCACGCTCTGAAGTTCAGGAATTCCGTGCATCCCAAGAATTCCGTGAATTCTATGAATTCCTTGAATTCCATGAAATTCTTGAATTCCATGAATTCTTTGAATCCCATGAATTCCCTGAATTCCATTAATACTGTGAATTTCATGATATCCGTGAATACCATGATTTCCATACATTCCTCGAATTCCACGAATTTCCTGAATTCCATGAGATACATGAATTCCATGAATGCCCTAAATTCCATGAACTCCCCCAATTCCATGAATTCCCTGAGTTCCATGAATTCCCTGAATTTCGTGAATTCCCTGGATTCCATGAATTCCCTGAATTTCATGAATTCCCTGGATTCCATGAATTCCCTGAATTCCATGAATTCTTTCAATTTTATGAATTCATGCAATTCCCTGAATTAATTGAATTCCGTGAGTTCCTTGAAGTCCATGAATTCCTTGAATTCCATGGTTCGCTTGAATTGCCTGAATTCATTGAATTCCATGAACTCTTTCAATTCCATTAACTTCTTGTATTCCATGAATTCCTTGAATCGCATGAATTTCGTGAATCCCATGAATTCGGTGAATTCCATAAATGCTGTGAATTTCATGATTTTGGTGAATTCCATGAATTCCTTGAATCGCACGAATTCCATGAATCCCATGAATTCCGTGAATTCTATTAATTCCTCGAATTCCTCAAATCGCATGAATTCTGCGAATCTCATGAATTATATGAATTCGTTTAATTCCATGAATTCCTTGAATTCCGAAAATTCCTTGAATTCCATGAATTCCTTGAAATCCATGAATTCCTTCAATGACTTGAATCGCATTAATTCCTTGAATGCAATGAATTCTTTGAATTTCGTGAATTCGTCGAATTCTATGAATTCCTTAAAATCCACGAATTCCTTTAACGACATGAATCGCTTGAATTCCCTGAATTCATTGAATTTCATGAACTCCTTAAATTCCACGAACTTCTTGAATTCCATGAATTCCTTAAATTCCATGAATTCAATGAATTCCTTGAATTGCATGAATTCCTCGAATTACGTAAATACCGTGAATTCCATGAATTCCATGATTTTCATGAATTCCACGAATTCCATGAATGCCGTGTGTGTATGTATGTATTCCATAAAGTCATTTCCCTTTCGGGGTAGGCGTGGCACTACCCGATTCGGGTAGTGTTTCTAGGTGCATAGTTTCTTGTGGTATATAACTACAAGTGTGGAGTCACCACACCCACGGCGAGCCAGCAACACACAGTAGTTTCCCCGAATGGTCACCCATCCAAGTACTAACCGCGCCAAACACTGCTTAACTTCAGTGATCTAACGAGAACTGGTTTTTTCAGCGTGGTATGGCCGTTGGCCGTGATTTCCATAAATACCGTGAGTTCCATGAATTCCATGAATCCCGTGTATTCCCTAAATTCCATTAATTCTATGAGATCCTAGAATTCCATTAATTGCGTCACTTCCATGAATTTCGTTCATTACTTCAATTCCCTGAATTACTTGAATTTCCTGAATTCCTTGAGTACCATGAAATCCCGTGAATTGCATGAAATCCGTGAATTCAGGGAATTACATGAATTCCATGAATTCCTTGCATTCAATGAATTTTTTGAATTTCATGAATTCTTTTAATTCCAAGAATTCTTTCAATTCCAAGAATTCTTTCAATTCCAAGAATTCTTTCAATTCCAAGAATTCTTCCAAATCCAAGAATTCTTTGAATTCCAAGAATTCTTTCAATTCCATGAATTCAGAGAAATCCATGAATTCTTTCAAGTAGATGAATCGCTTGAATTCCCTGAATTCATTGAATTCAATGAACTCTTGGAATTTCATGAACTTCTTGAATTTCATGAATTCCTTAAATGCCATCAATTCCGCGAATGTCATGAATTCCGTGAAGTCCGTGAATACCGTGAGTTCCATGTATGTATGTATGTATGTATACCATTAAGCCATTTCCCTTTATTCGGGGTAGGCGTGACACTACCCGATTCGGGTAGTGTTTCTAGGTGGATAGTTTCTTGTAGTAAATAACTACAAGTGTGGGCTCACCACACCCACGACATGCCAACAGCACGTAGTTAGTAGTATTCCCGGACGGTCACCCATCCAAGTACTAACCGCCCTCAACACTGCTTAACTTCAGTGATCTAACGAGAACTGGTTTTTTCAGCGTGATATGAATTCCGCGGATTTACTAAATTCCATTAATTCTATGAGATCCTTGAATTCCATGAATGTCACTTCCATGTCCTCCGATTATAGAGACGCAAACGACAAACTAATACTCTCTCTTGCCTTTCTACGAGTATGAAGGTACATGTAAGTCTAAATTTATGTAACTGTCAATCTTATCCATTATCTTCACAATAAATCATTTACTATCATAACTATCTTTTCGTTACTTTGAGCACTGGTTTAACGCAGTTCGCATAGATCTGAAAAGAGACAAACGTACCCACAAATAAATAATTGGTCAGGTCTTATCAGCCTGACATAATCAGCTCACTAGCCTCCCTCATTAAAACCATTTACCAACCTACCCCCGCCTTTAGCTCGGGACGTAACAGCTGATTTGGTGGCAGCGGTGGGATATGTCACTTCCGATTAAATTCAGTGCTTTAATCAAAATTTAAACTCAGTGTTTCTTTTGAATAAAACTCGAAATTTAACTTCAGTGTATTATTAAGATAGCCGTTTTCAAAAGTTAGGCGTTGGTATACTTCTCGTGCTCAAAGCCCTGCCATCGTTAATAAACCTACGTAACACCCTGAATTAACCTTGTATGCATTCTTTGTAGCAAGATTATACAAGTGAAGGTTCTGAAACAACAATTAATTCCAAATAATTATTCAACTGTCCGCAAATTTGAAATTCTACCCAAAAGTCACACTTACCACTGTAAGAATCTTTCTATTACAGATTGATCACCCGTAAATGGAAGTCCTACAATAGATTCATTCATTACAGATTCAGTCAATCATAACGACTAAAAGTTAAAATTATAACTTCATTCATTCAAACAGAAGTTCTAGCTACAACATATTTTCAAATATTATTTTAAAATCAGTGTTGTAATCAATCACACGAGATTCTGAAATTATAATTCACATAATTGAATTATCCAGACTATGACAACTCAAGCTGTCGTTGCAGAGCTATATGCACAGGGGGTGCCCTTTAATTGGGGTCCAGAAGAAGAAGAAAGTTTCGAAACTATGAGACAAGCGTTATGCGAAAGCCCCATCTTGCAATATCCAGATCTCCAGAAACGATTCACTATAACCACAGACGCCTCAGGATAAGCCGTCGGTGCTGCATTAAGCCAAGAAAAGGATGGCATACATCTTCCCACATCCTACTACTTTCACGTACTGAATAGCGCAGAATGCAATTATTCTACTACTGAAAAAGAGTGTCTCGCTGTTATATACGTAGTTCAACAGTATCGACCTTACGCCTATGGAAGGGCATTCACGCTAGTTAGTGATCATGAACCGCTAAAGTGGATAAACTCCTTAAAAGATCCGGGATAGAGACTAATCCGATGGCGTTTAAAGTCAAGGGATTACGAGTATGATTTCAAATATAAAGCTGGAAAATTGAATACAAACGCCGATGCCCTTTCCAGAAATCCCATCATAGAAAGCGCTTCCGAGAAAAACGAAAACTAGAAGAAAAGTGCCAAATTACTACCAATAAAAACACGTCAAACTAAGGAAGATACTAAATATAAGCTAAGCCTGTAACAAAATCTTCAAACCGACCCTCGATAGTAACAAAAAGGGGACCAACAACCAAAAGCGTTACTTCAGGACCTTCCACTTCAGGAACCCAACGAATAGCCTTCAAACCCAAGGACAACAGTCAAAGCACGAACGTTACTTTAAAACCTATAGAGGATCTGAATGAAAGCTGCATAAGCAAAGGCCTGCTCAGAAGAAGAGTCGAAGAAATGAGAAATAAAACTCGAACCACTTACCGCGAGTCCAGTACCGACTCAGAAGATGAGACAGCTGAATCCGACAATCGAGTCCCTCCTATACTTCGAAAAACTCGAAGTGTTCTATCAAGTTTAGATATACCTCTGACAGCTTTTCCATCACGCGATATACCCAAAAGTGCTCCACGAAACGCCACAGCTAATCTCCAGGAACATTTCGAAAAAGAAATTGCTGTAGGAGGACAAGAACAAGTGTTTCAGTGAACACAAGTGAACCAGTAGACAGTTCAGAAGACGAAGAAAAAAACGAGCAACAAATTGATGAATGAAAAGAGTTAGATAGCTCAAAATTAACCAGAGAAGAGTTGAAAAACTAATTCACACAATTCGATGAATTTTTGGAAGCCCATAAAGAATGGGAAAAGGATAGAGAAACAGAAGAAAACGAAGAAGCTCACGGAATCATTATGGCTGTATCAGAGGGCGAAGACAATCCAGAGATTCTTCACGCCATTGAGGAACTGGAACCTCATAGTGAGAGTGAACTCAATCGAAGAATAGATTCGGTGATAAATTGGGCTAAACGTGAACCACAGGAAGTCTAAACGCAGAAATTGAACAGTCCCGAATCCAGTGAAGATAGCGAAAACATGAAACCTAAGAAACAAGAAAAATTTTCTTCAACACAAATAACACATCCTGAGATCGGACAATGCAATAACGTAACTATTGCACTTCAACCGCCCAATACTCCGGATGAATTAGCAACATTTCGTCCTCCAGCCTGTGGATTGGCACAAGCTTTATCTACACCACTTTTAGAATCAGCGAAAATGAATGAAACTACAGAACTTCCGATGAATTCCAACGAAAATATCAAGCCCAGACAAATAGATATGAGTCAACCAGAAACAACCAGTGTTCCAAGAACCGAGACTGCGAAAATAATTACAGAGGACGACAATACATGTACATCAATCACTAGCACCCAGCCCACATTGCCGACAGAATACGATCGCCCTGCTAATATTGATGCATTCCGGAAAATAAAAGGTAGCCGCGAAAATTTAACGTATCTTAGAGAAAACTATGTACACTTCCTTTCCGAAGACTGCGAATTCACTAAGCCAAAAGGGCGTTTATTAATATAAATAAAGGCCATTGATCCTTCAGAAATCAAAGAACAACATCCTAAAATAGGTGAGATACTTACGATCCCTCAAGGTAGTTATAAAGTTTATACGATCATCATAAAACAAAACCATTTCGACGAATTAAAGAAGGAAAACCTGAGAATCGGACTACTGAATGTTACTGAATGCTTATCCAAAGGCACGCTGATAGACATCCTGAAAGAAATTTCTGATGACAGCAATATCGAAATCACATATTGCTATGGAAGTGTGTGTGTGTGCCACCAGAAGCAGATAGCGGTCCAAGAATAAACGAATACCATCAAAGTAAGACAGGAGGACATAAGGGAGTTAACAAAACTTATGGGCGAATACGAGAAAGATTTACATGGCCAGGAATAAAAGAACAAGTCACGGAATTTCTGCGAAAATGTAGTGTTTGCCAAGAACAGAAAATTATTCGAGCCAAAACCCACGAACCCATGATTATTACAGACACGCCTATAGGAAATTTTGGCAAAGTAACACTCGACACCGTAGGACCATTGCCGACAACTCCCGATGGAAATCGACATATTCTCACTATGCAGGACAACTTGTCAAAATACTGTATTGCTGTAGCGATCCCCGACATAACAGCTACAACAATAGCACATGCTCTAGATAGGAATTTAATCTCACAATATTGCGCACCAAAAGCCATTTTAACCGATCGTTGAAGTGCTTTTATAAGCAAACTCTTAAGAAAGTTATCCAAAATATTTGGAATTAACCAAATATTTACCTTAGGATATCGACCACAATCGAATGGGTCATTGGAAAGAAGCCATGCAGTTGTTGGTCGATTACATCCGATCCTACGCAGACTACTACGACGACTGGGATAGATTATTACACTTTGCAACGTTTTCCTACAACATTTCAATTCACGAAGAAACTAAATATACACCTTTCGAATTAATATTCGGAAAAATTGCGCGCACCCCTAATTCATTTCCTTCCCATGAAAAGTTAGAAACTTCTGGGTCTTATTTAAAAGACTTAATAATAAGACTATCTGAAATCAAAAACATGGCAGCCGGAAATTTATTTAATGCAGAATATAACTTTACGAAACCTAGTTATGCTTCAGTCAAAACAATAGGCCCTCCCAGTGACAGAAAATTTTATGTTAAATGCGTGGTGGAAGATGTAAAGCACGGAAATTTGTTTAGTCAAACAAGTGATGGAGAGAGAAAACTTAAAAAGGCCGAACATGAGGCAGCTAGGAAAATTCTCACTGAACAAGAAAAAAACCTACTTCTGTAGCGAGCCCAAAAACCAATCTCGAGAAATAGAAATTGAATATGTAGTGTGTCCAGAAGAAGATCAAATATTAAGAATTAAATTATATAAATGGGAGAACTGCTGTGAGTACTGTTACTTGCGCGGACATAGCATAAATACTTGCGCCAAAGAAATTAAAAGGAATAAAAATTTGCCGGAAATTCACAACATAACCCCTGAAGATTGTTAGGATTTCGTAGAAGAAACAATCTAAAAATATCATCGATCCATCACTTGTACGAATTAAAGTGCTGAATAAAATAATCTTGTAAATTATAAGCATAACAACACAATTCATCACAAGAAAATAAGAATTTTAATGATGATAATTAAGTGAATAAATAAATACTTTGTCGCTGTAGATTGTTCAACAATCAAAGACAAACATGGAATCCTAAACAAGAAAATTTCGTTATATAATGGCTTTAAGGAATTGCAATAAGCATCATTAAAGAAAAATATTTTAGTCATCGAGGACGATGATGTTTGTAAGAAGGGAGGACTGTTACATCCCGAAATTTTAAAAATTTTATTGTAATGCCCAACTAGGCGCAACCTACATTATCAGACATCCTTCAGGCTAATTCCATCAACTACAAGCCATAGCGTTACCGATCTTCTCTGAGTTTCAACCTAGGTATGGTAACTGTACTACGATCGGTAAGAAAGAGACCACAAGATACTTAAAGTATTACCATGAAAGGATAAGAACTCAGAGAATAGCGATAACTTAGCATACGTTCGGTTAATAAAAGATTGTAATTACAGACTCTACCGCTATAAAATAATTAAGTATATTTAATAACATACAAATTTATGCGTATTCCTAATAATCCAATAGCAAAGTCAAACTAATTATATGGAACATGAATAAAAGCGTATGTCAAAACTAAGGTAATGATTTATCAACATAATGACATACCACTGTTACTGTTAAAGTATAATCCACCTAGTGGAGAAACATGCATATAGTCCTGAAAGGTCAAGAGTCGAGATGCGCGACCGCTGTCCACGGTTGCTGACAATAGCATGAGTCATCCGCACAAACCGTTCGACATACAATACGGACAGTTGATAGTATCAAATAACTTCTCGCTGATTCAGAAAACAGACAACCGATCACCGGAAGTCTCGGAGGACGGAAATATTAATTACTCACACGAGTCATACAAAAACTTAATATCGAGTGTCATACGTGCCAAAACACCAATTTGTAAATCGTACGTGACTTTTGCAAAGTTCAAGGTGATACAAACTCCAGCGCAACCCTTGCCATTTGTCTTACGGTCCTGTCCGTCATACCGACAAGTTCGATCTAAATGTCGCGTGCTTTTAGTCTTACGTCCCCAGCAGTCATAATGACAACTTCGATACACGAATCGCGTACTTCGCGATATATATAATTAAAAAAAAAAAGTTAAACAACCACCGCAGGGTACCACTAAGAGCAACTGCCATCTAAAAAACAATCCCTCGTGTGTCTTGAGGACACGAAGCGACCCAAGGATGACAGCTTTCTGCATCCATCTCGCAAGTGCGTTGGCATATTTTTGGCACACGGGTATGGCTTTAAGGTTGCGAACCAATGATAGTTACGCACCTCCGAGAGCACCTATCACAAGGCCACGAGCGCGCAACGGAGACTGCTACCCGAAAATCGTAGTTCCAGAAAATCTGGCACTTCTCGTTTCGGACAATTAACTCCATATCCCTTGGAGCGTTCGGCAGGGCAGGGTCGCGACAAACACCGTAAGAGCGACAAAGGTGGTAATAAAGTACTCTTAGGGCCGCATTTTGTCTATAGATATACGTTGTTCCTGCGTGGGTCGGACACCCCGATAGTATGTGTTCTAGGTACTCAGCGTGTGCATGACACGCTCTGCACCTATCACTTTGAACTTCTCGACATAAAATGCGGTGACGGTATGCTAAGGTGGAGATGACACCGTCCTGGCATGCGAAAATAAAGCCTTCCGTACCTGTATTGAGCCCTGATGATTTGAGGAAAGCTAAAGTTTGCTCCTTCGACAAGGACTGTTTTTCTACATTTCTGTGAAAGTTTCCGTGCATATGCTTGTCGAGTAGCTCTTGGTGAAATTTTCCAACCTCTGCTTTCTTTACTTCGGCTTTTAGACGTAAAGCATCTAGACGGAGTAATGCACTTTCCTCACTTCTGGTGTTAAAATTTAGGCCAAAGGTCTCGGCCGCTTGTTCCGCGGCTTGGTAAAGGAACGCTCCTTCGCCAATCATCTCGTGGTTTCTGACCATCCTTAGGAGAGGATCTCTGCTATTCGCATCGATGTAAACTGTACTTAAAACAATTCGGTTATGAAGACGTTGAAGATTCAGAAGTCCGCGTCCGCCTTGACGGCGTGAAATATATAATCGCTTTTATGCATATGCATGATCTTACGCGTGGTGACATCAAGGGCCTTAAGCTCGTTCTTCGTCCATTGAACCACCCAAAACGAGTAGAGTAGAACCGGGACGGCAACCATGTTAGTCGCAGATACCTTGTTCAACGCCGACGATTGGAAGACCAAATCTGTCGAAGAAGATGCTTGTATCTGCTTCGGAGAGACTCCTTCACTGATATTACGTCCTGAATACGGCTTTAAGACACGCCCAGGTATGTATTGGTCTCTCCAGTGTTAAGATGTCTAAGAACACTTATATCCACAAGCTCAGGGTCCTTGGGAACGCCAGTAATCTTCCCTTTCTTCAAATGAATTTTGGCACACTTGTCCAAACCAAAGTCCATCCCAATCTCTCCTGTGTAGTTCTTGACGATATTTATAGCAGTTTGAAGTTTGCTTTTACCAGCGCCATAGACCTTCAGGTCATCCATATAAAATACATGAGTTACCTTATGCTCACGCTGATTAGTGTCGCCACAGAGGTATCCAGGAGAATTTCGTTATGCCAGAGATAGAGGCAGAAGTGTGATGCAAGAAGGCAAAGGGCTCATACTATCCCCTTGAAAGACGCCCCTCTGGAAGGTGACCTTGTTCGTCTTCAGACGATGATTCCTAGATGAGATGGTAAATCTAGTTTTCCAAAGAGGCATCAATCTCTCTATGCATCTCACTATGTGTGGATGTACCTTCAAGCTTTCCAACAGACAGATGATAAGATTATGAGAGGTTGAAGCTAAAGCTCTCCGGTAGTCAATCCAGGCCATTGACAGGATGCTCTGATGTACTGTAGCGTCTTTACAGACACACCTGTCAATCAGCAGCTTCTCTCGACAGCCTGCTACACCTTTTTTCAAACCTCGTTGTTCGTACATCTCTCGCCATACAGGCTCAATTCGTCGAACAATCCTGTTGTTTAGGACAGCTGTAAAGATCTTAATCAGTGTGTTCAAGCAAGTTATTGGCCTGTAATTCTCTGGTTTGGACAAGTTGCCTTTTTTCGGTAGGAGTATAGTGCGTCCTAACACCAGCCACTGCGGAATGGGCGTCTCCGACTTTAAATATGAAGTGAATATGCGGGCCAAATGTTGATGTATAGAAGTAAACTTCTCCCACCAAAAGTTCTTGATACAATCTGGTCCACCACCGGAAAAGTTCTTCGTGCCTCTAAGTGCTTTTTTCACCGCTTCGGCAGTGACTGATGGGCACTCCTCCTCAGATTTTATGAGGCTGTCGCAAAACGCCTTGAAGCGGATGATATTGTCAGTATCTTCTTTCAACTCTAGTTTTTTCGGGATCTTGTACACCTCTCTCCAAAAAGTCTCTACCTCCTTGGGCTTGGGTGGATTTTTTACAAAAACAGGGCGACCACTGAAGAGGCGTGGTGGGTAAGCAAGAAAATGTTTATTCTCCCTGATCCATCTCTCCCTCTTCTGTATCCTCCTCCTTGCGTCAGATAACAGCCTTATTTTGCCAACAATAAGCTGCTTGATTGTAAGCAGCTTTGACTTGTTCAGTGCGTGATTCAAGGTCGTTAGTTCTTGGGCGAACTTTCGAACCCCTTCCGTGAACGGTCCACCAGATGTTATGTAGTCAATCACACATTGAACAGGGCACGCATTCTGTCTTGCCCATCCAATTTTCTTGTTCAGTTGATGCAAGCGTCTT
>CAKNXH010057424.1:70533-80792 GCA_932178445.1 Andricus quercusramuli
CGGGGGAGGGCCAGGATGGAAAACCAGGTTACTTTATTTAGTGTGGCCGCCACTTACCTCTCGACCGCGACATCAATATCGGAGTAAACCGAGTTCGTGAGTCACACCCTTTTGACTTACAAACAACCCAAGAAGCTCTTGGATTTTTCTTTTACCGGTGCCAGATAGGGGTGACCCTATCCGAGTCCCGTAGGAACCGGTCCAGTCGGAACCGACAGACCACCTTCCTCTAAAGGAACCTGTCATATTTTTCATAAACGTCCGAGGCACCTGCGCTTATACCGCGTGGCGAGGGGGCTTCGGATGGCCCACACGGCACTGACTCGAACTATATTTTTTGCGGGGTTTGCTTCCGGAACGTTCGGTCGTTTGGCCAAACCGCCGCTCACAAGTGTCGAGAAAACGTGCTCCTCGCCGCTTCCTTCCGTTCCTTTCCACTCGACCCGTAATTCCTTTGTGTCGAGGTTGTCGATTGGTTGGTCGCAGTAGCACCGTCATACCATCGCTGCTTTCTTATTGAGTTCGTCGGCCGGGCTGCTCGTCTCTCCATTGGTCTTCCGCATACTATTGACAACATGGCCGACTTCTAGTTCCCTTGAAAATGGCTGCCTTCCCGTTATTTTAAGATGGCCGTCTTCTAGATACATAGGGATGGATGTTTTCCGAGTATTTTACAATAATTGTCTTCCAGCCCTCTTAGCATGCCGGGCGCCCAGCCACGTGGTGTTGTACGGTTGGTTCGGTGTACTATGCATTGCCTTTGACGTTGCGGGTGGAGCTTCACGATGTGACCTAGCAGGGTTGGTTCGGTGTGTTACGCGACTACTGCCTTGGTACTGGTGCTCGCCGCTGGCATTTGCGCTGGTTGTCATGTGCCGACGGCAGAACATGGCCGCCGGGCCGCCGACTTCGGTCTTCCCCCCCTTAACCGGTGGAGTGTGGTCGCTGGATGCGGCGGTGACCGGACGGTGCCGCCCTTTCGGATCTTGCGCGGGACTACTGCGCCGTGTCAGTGGTGTCTCATCCTCTCGTACTGGTTCCTTGGTGGCTACCAGGTTTGTGACTGTACGCGTCGTCTGCCCTATGTTTACCACCCGTCAGTACGCGCTTCAGTCTTCCTACCGCCTATGTGTTTGAAACATTTCCTAACCTGGCTATATACTGAAGGATTGTTTTGGGAGGTCTGTCGTCGATACCTTATTATTAAATTTAAGGTAAAAATTATTTAATGCTGCTTAGCCTACACCTGACTCTTGGTTTGACGGTAAGTTCAGGCTTTTCGGGTTACTTTCAGCCGTCCTTTCCTCCCTTTCGGAGGTTAGGTACGTCTTCGACGAGTCCCCGGAAAGCTTTTTTACAACTTTTCTAATTCTTGTTACAAAACTTCGTTACAACTCCCCCGGGCCTAGCCGAAGCCTACTGGCTTGGTTTACTCGCGTGGCAGCTGTACCTTTCCTCCGTCAGTCATCTCAGCCCTCATTTCCGTGCGATTCCTTTCTCAAGTAATTCTTAGTAGCTATGTGACAGGACACGAAGAACAAAAAAGAAACTTCCTTGGACCTGGGTTCCCGCGGACGCTCTGCCATGTCTCCTCAGGTTTGCTTGGCTCTTAATTGCCCCCCTCAGGGACCTACCTCGCAATTTGAATCACCTGATTCTTTAAGGTTCCTTTCTAGGCTAAAGGTACCCAACCCATCGTGGCTTGACCTCGCCCTGAGCCTACCCATTCTATCCGGCTCTTCTATGCTACTCTTTTGAAGTTCGAATGGAGTAAGAATCAAAGGGTACTTTCTCTAGAAACTTATTGCATGCTTCGGGGAAATAAAAGACAACAATTTCGTTACCCTGGTTTTATTCGTGGATCCTTCTCGACCACACCTAATTGCCACCCTACATTCTTTTTGGGGTTGTGCCCTGAAACAAACATCGACCCTCTTTGGAACCGTAGGGCAACTTAAAAACGAATAAAAAAAAAAATTGAGAGAGAAAAAAAAATGCAGTCAAATTTCTCAGTGGTACCGGAAAATCAAAATAAACAAAATTGCAATCAGAAATTCAAACGTGAAAAAAGGTGAAAAATCGAAATAAGCAACAAAACACAAAAAATAATTAACCGAAGTGTCCTGGAGTAGGATTCTACTCGCGGTGTTGTCTCCGTCCTCCGAACTTGCCGCAGGCGCTCGTTTCCTGCGCGCCCCGGGCAGCGGATCCTCGGCCGTAACCGCTAGCTGGACGGGTCTGAGCTCCCAAGATGCGTGGACGGGTTACCTCGGGTTACCTCGGTTACCGGTGGACCCGGTAGGGCGATGGTCTCCCTCTTGGAGATCGGGTTGGGGTTGCCGCGTCCGGTCAACTCCCTTTGTCCTCGAGGGATTCGTCCTTCTAGTGCCGGCTCCGACGGGATGTCCCAGGCTTCTTGCCGCATCATCCCGATAACGCACTGCATCACTTCACAGATTTTTCTGTGCTCCTGGCGGTGGTATTCTGCTGCGGCTGTAGGAAGGGAAAATTTCGTTTTGTGAGCATTGTCGGCTATCTTGCTCAAAATCGTATACCCCTTTTGGGGCCCCAAGATTCATGCTGGCAAAGCTGTTATATTACTTTACCACCCTGGGCATGCAAGGGCTTAGGGGGACTATTAGGGAGGGATTGGTTACTTGTTATTCTCTACTCCCCCCTCCCTAGGTGATCCCTCCTCGTGGTAGGGGACTAGTACTTTTACGGGGAATTTTCCTACTTGTTGTCCGTCTTCCGTTCCTAGCTCGTACACTGACGGTCCTACAATGTGGAATACGACGTACGGTCCCTTCTTTTTTCCCCTGAATCCTCTAGTTACCCCCTTTTGGGCTGAGAATGTCACTTGAGCTTTGCGCATGACCCTATCTCCCTCCTTAAACACCGCGTGTCTGCGCCTTTTATCGTAGTTTGCCTTCTGACGATCGAACGCGTTTTCGTGGTGCAAGGAGACCAGGTCTTGAAGCTCCTTCAGTTTAACCATTCTTTGCCTCCATTCTTTGTGATCTGATGGGGGCAATTCTGGTAGGGCTTCTACCCTTCGGCGCAGGTTATTATAAGGTTCTGGTTCCCTCCCTAGATTCAAGTAGGCCGGGCTGACCCCTGTGGTGCTATGCACAGCCGTGTTGTAGGGGAACCCAAAATCTTTCAGGTATACTTCCCACTGCCGATGGTCTTGCGCTATGTATGCGGAGATCATCGTTTTGAGGACCCGATTCACTAGCCCGCCTGTGGACGGTACACCGGAGTGAACGAGTTCCGGATTTCGTAGGTCTCTGTCAACCCTTCAAACGCTTGGTTGACGTATTTCGTTCCGTTATCCGATACAAGCACTTCCGGTGCCCCCCATCGGTTCAGAATATGATCCTCAAAAGCTTTGATAATGGTCTCGGCATTAGCTTTCCTCATGGGCGACAATTCAACCCTTTTAGTATAAAGGTCTTCGAATACCACTGAGTACTCGAATCCTAGTGCTGTCTTTAGCCAAGGACCCATCACGTCGGTGGCCACTACGGTCCAAGGCTGCTGTATTACCCTGCGGCCCATTAGGCCCGCTGCAAGTCTCTGATCAGCCTTGATTCTCTGGCAGGTGTCGCAGGATCGTACCCACAGAGAAATGTCGCGATGCATGCCTGGCCAGTAGCACTGAACCGACGCTCTAAGGTATATCTTGTCAATTCCCAGATGTGCGGCTTGTGGATCGTTGTGTACCTCGTCGAAGACTTCTTGTCTTCTCTCAGCTGGTACTACCAACTTCCACGCTTCAAGGTCCTCGATTACCGGGTCTATCAGCGGATTCGGACGGTACTGATACAACATTCCGTCAACTATTTTCCACCCATGAAATTTTCTTGGGGTTTCTTCCACCTCGCGCAGTCGTCTGCGATACCACTCGTCCTCCACCGGCTCCATGTCAGAAAGGAGGATTGCTACTTCCTCCTCATACATCCGAGGAAGGGCGTCAGGCACGTGGTGCAAAGCTCCTTCCCGGTGTACGACCTCAAAATCGTATTCGAGGTGGTCAAGTGCCCATCGCGCCAATCGACCAGTTGCATTGTGGAGGTTGTGTAACCATCGCAACGCGTCGGTCTGGAGCACGAATGGGACCTCGAAGTCCGGTTATGTCAAAATCGGTGCCGTCGCAACTTGCTCTTTAAGCCTAGCGAACGCGCTTTCCTGTTCGGTTCCCCATTCCCATGGGACGTTCATCATAAGCAATTTATTCAGTGGTTTCGCGTCAGTCTCAAAGTCGGGTATAAAACGACGGTACCATGATATCATTCCCAAGAACCGTCTCAGTTGCTTTATTGTCCTTGGGGCCGGGTACGCGAACAGAGGCTCAACCTTGTGTAGATCGACTTGCAAACCATCCTGATTCACCAGGAATCCGAGATAAGGTACGGTCAGTCGCCCGAATACACATTTCATTGGGTTTATTGTCACTTCGGCGCCCTGAAAGCGGTCTATAACTCGCGCTACCCAATCCTGGTGGACCTTAAACGTCTCATTTATGATGACTATGTCATCGAGGTGCGCGTAAACGTTTGGCTCCACTTCCGGTCCATGGCCTTCCGGGCCATTACTACGGGACTGGACCAACCGCTTTTCGATGGCTCTACTATTCCCTTGCCCAACATTCGACTCACTTCATCTTGCATATTTTTCAGGTCCTTTGGGGACACTCGATAATACCTCTGTTTCATCGGTGGGTATCTCCCGACATCTATGCTATGAGTTATTCGATCAGTTGCTGGAAGGACCTCAGAGGGAGGTCTAATAATCCCGGCAACTAACGTGTCCAGTTCCTGTCGCTCCTCAGCTGTTATTTCTCTGAGGCCGCAACACTGGTCTAATGTTATCGGACTTTCATCCCTCCTCTTCACTTCCAGCTCAGTACCCTCTTCGGTATAGTGGTGGACTAATTCCGGATAGTCCGCCATATACCAGGCTCGCTTACTGCCATCCTGTACTATTCCGAATGTGTGGATGAAATCCATACCCACGAATACCTGTTCTTCCATGCTCGGGACAATATGGATTTTCATCATTCGCGAAACACGATTGATTTCGATAGGGAGATAACGCGTGGCCTGAACATGACTGACGGTACCGTCAGCAGTCATGACCGCTTGGTTCGGTGTCGTGTGCAATCTTGCCTTGTACCGTTCGGCTATAACCAAGCCGATAAAGACTCCCAGGGTAAGCCTTTTGTCCTCCCTGGGGGGCTCCTTCACTTCTAATCGCAGTCGCAGAGACGAACCTTCCTCAGGTATAATTGCGGGTGACTCGCTTGACCTCAGAAGATCCAGTATTACCTGGTTCTCCTGCCAGGGGTTCTGTCTTTCTCCAACCCTCGTTCTTGTGTTGAGTACGATGGTGTCTTCCGTTTCTACCGTTCTATGGGGGCGGTATTCGCCTCTTTGGCTATCCCCACTACTGCTGGTTCCTTCGGCTCAAGCCTGTCGTGTTCCGGTAATTGCCTGTCGTCCTGTGGGGTCGTTCCGGGACTGAAGGAAGAAGGGCTGACCCCTAGGCCTTCTCCCCCCTTCTGTTTCCCAAACAATTCCCGGACAGTTCGCATTCTTTGGTGGTCACTTCCTACTTGCCGCACCGACGACAATAATTCCGTCAACGGTTTTCCGTGCATCCAATTTGGAAGTGACCCTTTTGTCAACAGTTCCAACATACTATCTCCGAATCATCCCCCTTCTTACCCGAAGTGGACGACTCAGAGCCCCGTTTTGGAGACTGGTCTGGTTTACTGTCAGTCGACTTTGCCGAGTTCTTACGGTTCCGAGGGTTGCTATCACTACGTCTGTTGGATCCCTCAGGCGGGTACTTATTCTTGACTTCGCTTTTGCCCAAGTTCGCAGTTGAGCCCCGTTTATCGCATTCTATTGTCGAGATTAGGGCTTTAATTAACTGCGCTAACTCCGACGGATTATGCGTGGTGTCGCTATGGACTAGAGTCGGGGCGATAGCGGCCACAGAATTATTCTTCTCCGACTGTGGGCCCCTCCCCTTGTAGGCATATTCCGGGATAAGGGACTTTTCGGGGGCCGGAGGGGCTATATCCTCACCTATCGTGGATATCACGCGCTCATATTCCGCAGCAGGACCGCCAGACCGTTATAGTCCGTAAATTCGTGACGTCTGATGGCCCTCCTAAAGTCGGATCTGAGGTTCGCATATACTCTATTCATTTGGACAACGAGATCCATTGGCCTGGTTGAGTTCTAGTGGAGCCCATAGATGCAGGCCAGGTAATCTGCTACCGGTTCCTCTTGACCCTGCCTGCGTGAGAGGATCTGCTCTTTCAACCTTTCCTGGTACAAAGCGTTCCCAAAGCGGGCTTGAAAATGCCGCCTGCACTGGTCCCAAGTATTCCATCTCAATCTGTTCTGACGGAACCAGTGCCACGCAATATTTTTCAAAAGGAAGGGCATCGCAACTAACAACTCCTCGTCCGTGAGAAAAGAGGCGGCTCTGCCCTCTTCGACCCTTCACAAGAAGTTGTCTAAACTTGAGCCCTTTTATCCGTTGAAACTGATCTTCCACCCTTCCACGATTCTTCTCACGTCCCTTGGTTTACTGAGAGGTCGCATGGGGCCTCGCCCCCATCCCTGAGCATACCCGTGACTCGTGGTGGCTTCCGGTTCAAATCCCTACGGTCCTATTGGCCCAAGCGAGTGTCTTTGCGCATAGCCCTCGTATTCCGGTTCTTGCTCCCAACCGTGGGAGTACCTGTCCTGCAGCGCGCAACTCTGTTCTCTATACTGCTGCCTTGGCTCCCTATACGGTCCGTCTTGGCCCGGTCCGAACGTTGGGATATATTGTTCTCCATTAATCTTGTGTCTCGTACTGATCGTAACATTCGTATCGGCCCCTAGTTCACCCTAGTCGCTCTTGCTCGACCTCTTCCCCTGGCTAAGGACGGGTTCGTATGAGGGAACAGGCTCGACGCCGGGTCCCTCATGATCGCGGTCGTAAAAATAGGCTGTGAGAAGGTCAACAAGGGAGCACACGTTAGGGCACTTACTGTCAGCAGGTAGTATACTGTCGGACCGATTGTCCCACTTGCCAGGGTGTTGTCACACTCCGGCTCAGTGGCACTAAGGCTTGACACTCCCTATCTCTCGGCGGGAGGCACTGAGCCCTTCTGGGGCTCCTTGATCTCCTAACTGCCCCTACATAATGTTAGGGCACCGCGCTCTCCCCCCGATCTAGGGGAGCAAACTGTGGGGACGCGCTTTGTGGCGTGTCAGCAGCACTGACCCTAGTCGTGGTTCCGCGTGGCCTAGTTTTCACGTTCGCGAACCGGTTGTCCTCAGCTCGAGTGGTTCTCACGCTTTCGCCCGCCGATGTTGTTTCCTGAGTCGGTAGTACCATGGCTCCCTCATCCCCCCTCCACATGTCTCTGCTGGGAGGCGGGTTGTAGGTTGGCGAAAGCGCACCCCTCCAGGCTTGGTCTCCCCCCATCCCTGGCCATTGTCGGTGCCCATGAGGGGTCGTTTCCATCATCCTAAAGAGTTGGTGAAATCCGATCCGTTGCCGGGGACCTTCCGGTGGACCCGCTATGTCGTCGACGGTCCCTAAATTCCGCGGTACTTGCCCCTGACCGTCGTTGTCCTCGGGGTATCAGGGTACCTCCTGGTTACCCCCGCGGCGCGCGAAATACCGCCCCATACACTCCCGCAGTACCTCGACTACTCCATTCGTGTTCAGGCGCAATTCCCTTATAATTGCCCCAAGGGCCTCCCCTGACAAGTCGCTTGCCCAACTCCGTAGTTGGGCCATGATCGTTCCTATACTGGCCCTAGTTTGTCTAGTCTGACCCTCGATTGCCCCTACCGGCGCGGCTCCGGCTACGGACTGTGTTCCTCTGAGAGCCAGACTTCCCGGTGAACAGGGTTCTTCCCGATTGTCAACCCACTCTGACTCCCCCTCCATTGGATCGTGCTGGTCCATCACCCTATCTTATGTCGAGGTCTATTCTAGAAAAAAAATACAAAACCTCGAAAAATTTTTGGACGGGTACGGACTCTTCGTAAGTTCTCGGTACTTTCCTGTAATTTCGCTTAATTCCTCCGAATTCCCGAAACCCACGCAATTTCTTTAATTTACTCAAAAATCCCTCAAAATACCCGTGCTTTCTTCAAATTATCAAAAAACTTTTCGAAAATTCCCTCAAATTGCGCAAATTCACTGGAATGTTGAAAAAACTTACTTTTTCATCCTGTAAATTCTGAAAGAAAATTAAATTCCGAAGTGTCGTTGAAAAGTTCTGAAAACCGCTCCAAATTCCAACAGAGAAGTTTCTTGGGCGGTTTCGGACCTCTCGCAAATTTAGCAAAATTTCTATAATCTCGAAAATGTCTCAAAAATCCACGTATTTTCCTCGAATTACCAAAAATTACCAAAATTTCCCATCAAATTCTGCAGGTTCGCGAAAATTCCTGAAATTCCCTCACATTCAGCAAAATCACTGAAAAGCCCCAAAAAAAACTTTCTTCCTCCTGTAATTTATTTTTAAAAAATAATAATTCGAAAACCTCTCGCAATTCCGAAAACCATAGAAAAATCCCGAAAATTCCTTTGAATACCAAAAATTACCTAAAAATTCCGAAAGTTCCCGTCAATGCGGCAAGTTACCGAAAAACTCTCTTTAGTTCTTGTTGAAATCACAAAAAACTTCCGAAAAATATCCAGAGTCCCGAAAAATTACCGACGAACTTAAAGAAAACTCGGCATCTCCCTTATACCGTTTTCTAGCTTCGGAAACAATTGCCAAAATTACCAAAAATCACTTATTATTTATGGATTTAGTCCTTCAATAATTTCAGGTTTCGATTTGCTATATTTTTCAGGTTTCAATTTTCAATACTTTTCAGGTTTCACTTGTTCTACGGAGAAATCCACTGCCTGGTTTATTTGCGCAGAAACAGAAAAAAAAGTCATTTTTATACCAGGTTGAGAGGGGGTGAGGGGTTAGGTGGTACTGGGTTTTATTATGCGGGAGCGAAGCAAACGTGAAAAGCCACAAAAATCCATGAAATTATGCATGAGCAAATAAAAGCGCTATTCTTCGTCTGGTCTGTCGCTATTGTCTCTACTGATTATTCTTGTTCCTCCCCTTCTCTCTCACTACAAATTTTCTGTCACCATGTGACCGCCCTATATGTTGGGCGCCACTTGTAACAAGGTTTTCCAAATTCTCTGTGTGCTAACTGTTAACCACAGCCTGGCCGGGGGAGGGCCAGGATGGAAAACCAGGTTACTTTATTTAGTGTGGCTGCCACTTACCTCTCGACCGCGCCAGATAGAAGTGACCCTATCCGAGCCCCGTAGGAACCAGTCCAGTCACGCTCGACAGGTCGACAAAATCGCCCTTAATATTACATGAGAAACAAAAACTGGGGTGGGAATCGCGTGAGTGAGAGAGAAGTTCGTTCTTTAAAAAAAAACGGATAAAACAAAAGCTTTACTAATAGAAAAATCAATTTACAAAAATCTGCTTAATTCTATTTTAGTACTGAGTTTAATAAATACGAGCGGGGAACCGAAAGACCACCTTCCTCTAAAGCAACCTGTCAGATTTTTCATAGTCGTCCGAGGCACCCGCGCCATTTCGTGCGTCCATCGGCGTGTAACCACCCACGACGCCTCGACTGGCTATTATCGGGCTCTGAGTCGGGCGTGTCTCAACTTTCCGGGTGGCAAGGGCGATAATTAAAAAAAAAAAGTTAAAAAACCACCTCAGGGTACCACTAAGAGCAACTGCCATCTAAAAAGAAAATGTCAATAGCCCCCAGTAGAACCGCGGTACAGGGCACGACGAAATCACAACGACAGGCCGGCGAAACCCTCGTGTGTCTTGAGGACACGAAGCGACCCAAGGATGACAGCTTTCCGCATCCATCTCGCAAGTGCCTTGGCATATTTTTGGTACGCGGGTATGGCTTTTAGGTTACGAACCAGTGATAATTTAGCACCTTCGAGAGCACCTATCACAAGGACAATTACTCGTACCGAATATTTTGGGTACAGTCGTTGCAGCTCTCTTTTATGGTCTTGATACCTCTCCTCTTTTTCTTTCTCCTTGGCAGTGATGTTGTATTCGGACGGAGCCGAGAATTCGATCACGAATATCGTTCGTTTCTCGAAGTCTTGGAGAACAATGTCAGGCCTCGAGTGCGAAACGGAGACTGCTGCCCGAAAATCGTAGTTCCAGAAAATCTGGCACT
>CAKNXH010057424.1:80802-94616 GCA_932178445.1 Andricus quercusramuli
GTGTTTCCATCTAAATTATTTTCAGCACCCCGAACTCTAGGATGATCGGCATTGTTTGCCGATCCATTGTCGGGTGCTCTTGCGCGTTCGATCGTTTTGAACCGCATCTACAACATTTTGGTGGTTTGTTGGTTTCATTGTTGTTCCCACGAGCAGCTAGGGAAAGGGTTTGTCAATCCTTGTAGAGCCCCGCGTGCAAGGATAAGGCTGATACTCTGAGACGTCGCCCGGTATCCCAGAGTCACCGTTAAAGACACCTCACCCAGGTGCCATGCAGCTTTCGGCACGGTTCGCACACTTTCGCTTAGGGGTTATTCCTTCGGGACCATCCCTGGACAATTGTCCGCGACTGCTTATTAATTATTGTAACCATATTCAGCAGAAACCCTTGGTACGGGGACCCTCTATCCGCAACCCGAGGACGCGTTCGGTGGCTTTGTCATAAGCCCTTCGGTTCTATTCCGAGGGAATCGAAACCGAAACCGATATATATATATATATATATATATATATATATATATATATATATATACATGTATATATCAATATGTAATATAATAGTGATCAATTAATTAATTATAGCAATAAATTAACCCAATAAAAGACTCTTCTACTGAAACAAGTATTACACCTCACATACGTATTCAGTAATATCATTCAATCGTAACATACCATCAGATACGAATATGTATACATGTAATAACTACTGATATAACTTAGTTAAAACCTTATACCCTGGTAATAAAATATGATGTCATGACAAGAGGAAAAATATAATGTATAATAAAGACAAAAGAAGGAAGAGGATTTGGAGGCTGCCTTCATATCTCCCCTTTTCATAACATCATCACAAAGAAAAATAATATAAATATGTAGAAAAACGAAAGAAAAGGAGGAGGATTTGTAGGTTGCCTATTTTCTTTCCTTTTTGTTAAAAGGGGAATTGTACCATAAATTAATCATTATAAATTCTATTAAAGTAATTCTCACTGTTCAGATATATATGGAGTGGCTCAATTCTACCGCAAGGCACCCCAAATGGGAATGGATAATATTCATCCTACTTCCAATCATCCCAGGAAGTCCCATGCACTACGAGATTCAACCCTTGAAGGAAAATATCGGACTATTTAAGAAAAGTTGGAACCAATACGGCTGGCTCAGAGTTATTGGAGAATAGTTAGATTTCTGGACATTGGAAACTTCAGCCAACATTTTCACACCAAGGAACTTATACGAGACATCAACTATAATTATGAGAATTGTAGGAAAAGCTCAACCCACGAAGATTGCCGTACCGGTGTCAAATTGGACACCCTACTAGCTAAAATCAACAGAATCAAAGCCGAAAATGAGACACTAGATAGAATACTGTCAGAAATACAGCATTACTAACCTGAAACTAGTTCAATACCAAAAACAATGCAGAAACGCCGAGTGCCAATGTTAGGTTTCATAGGGTCCATTATAGGGCTAGTTGTTGGACTTTTAACTTATCTAAAACTAAAACAGCAAAAAGAATCTAGTAGCCTTGCATATGATTTTTCTTAATCTATCAATGATTTATAAATTTCAAAAAATATGTGAAATATGGCAGCTTAACCTGAAAAAAATCGGTCTCATTCAAAAAGAGGTAAACCGATTCAATATGACTTTGCTTGCAATGGACATTATAGTACATTGCAGATTCAAAACCATTCGAGAAACTGACCGATTCACATAGTCGCAAACCAATTCAGTTGTAAAAATCTCAATCTGCAAATGACAGATACGCAATTCACGGAGTTGCCTTTTCAATGGGTTGTTTTTTCCTGGGTACAGCAAATAATAATAGAAATAAACAAAGCCTACTCAGTAAAAAAACTAATTCGGGAGCATTGCGGTGAATTACATGTTTAAATTCGCCTGAATTCTGCTTTCTGATTTGCTGAAACGATTTGGGCCAGAGCGAATTGAATGCCTCGAGACTCGAACCAGCGATCTCAAGTGTATAAAGTCCAGAGGGCTACCACTGAGCTACAGGACTCATTGATATTTATGTAGGACGGATCCTTTATGCTGAGCGCATTGGTAAGAACTCACAAATTCGATGGAATAGGCCAGTCGTTAACTGTATTAGCGCTGGCGAATTCTGGCATTCAAATGAATTAGATCCCTTGAAAATTTTCGCTGAATTCGAGTGAATCGGATATTTGAAGACTTTATTACTTTTCACGAATATATACGAATTCACCACCATCTCCAATTCGGGATTGTCGCAAAGCACGATTCTCGGGGGCTCCTGGCGGATTCTTCTCAATTCGTCCCAATTAGTTTCTTTTTACTGGTTATATACTACCTAAACAAACATACATCGGCTTATCATCTGACGATCAGAGATTTTTTCCAACAGACAAATAGTATCAAAATACCTGTATCAAAACTACATACAACACCACTTGCGAAGCAAATCAACCCATACATACAACTTCAAGCAGCTCATCCTGTGAAGTTGTTATGCTACTCAAACCAACGATAACGAACCTATAAAATTGTGACGTAAGAATCACTCTACAAGAAAGATCATTCTGGACACAAATACCTTCCCTACAAGCATGGTTATATTCAACAACAAAACCAGAACTCATTCACATCAATTGCCCTAACACGAAAATAAAACGAGAATATATTCCAAATTCCGGAATAATTCGACTGGGAAGTGGATGTATTGCCAGAACAAAAGATACTACGTTAATAGTTATAACAATAAATAAAAACAAAGAGGAATATATATATATATATATATATATATATATATAGTCCAGAATTCTCATTGAATATTGCTAACATATCTTCTATAATATTTAACTTTCCAAAAAACTCACCTATAGAAGAAAATGAGTTGCAAATACAAACAACAAAAACTTGGAAAGAATTCAGCTATGGGCAACCTTTGGAAGAAATCGAAAACCAACTCACACAATTTCAACAAAAACATAATCATCAAAGAAGAAACAATCATATTATGTTAGGGACATCCATGGGAATAACTGTATTAATATTGCTAACTACAATATGTTATGGAAGAAAACTGATAAGAAAAACAAACTGATTTTGAGAATCCCTTGGATAAATAAAAGGGAAATAAAATTACATTAAGTGCGCAGGTCGAGAAGTTACTGGAAGCTCATATTTGAGAGAAATTCGACGAAAGACGCTCTTGTAATTTTTCTTCTAGTATCTTCTGACAAATTGCTAAGGTAAGTCTAATTTCTTTTTCCACTCAGGAAATCGGGAGTGATCTATTTTTTCATGTTTCTCAACTGCATTTGGCTTCGTCGCAACGAATCGCGAACGAACAAAATAGAAAATAGACGTGTTGCTTCAGGAATTGATTCTGTCGAAACGATTCTTTGAGTTTCACGTTGAGTCATCTCTCGGGGAAATCTCCATTCCGGGATTTTATTGGGAAACCGCGAATCGATGGAAACCCCCAGTAATCCTGATGAAAATTATTTTTCGATCAAACGTCGACCATTTTTGTAGATTTTCGGTAGAAATTAAATCCAGTAAACATGTGGCGCATTATTTGTCGGTTTAGATAAACATTGGAAGTAACAAAACCGGTTCTTTTTTTTCCTATTTGGAAAGTGTTCGGAGATTATTTGTTTTAAGGTTAGCCGTGATTGTGGTGCACCTGCGAGAAAAATACGGAATTCCGATAGCTTTATTTTGATTTTGTAATTAGAAACTTTGATTGTTGTTAATTTGAAATTGCGAGTGACTCATTTTAAGTTCCGATTGAATAACTAATAATGCCCGTGAATTTATTTCGATTGCGGTATTTCGCTTGAATAAATGTCATGACCAGATATTCAGTGTTGATTATAAAAATAAAGCAATTTGGTTATATATATATATATATATATATATATATATATATATATATATATATATATATATATATATATCACGTAACCAATGTTATTTTTAATCAGAATATCTTTAATTGTCGAAAGAAACAAAATAATTTCTCGATAATGAAAGAAAGAGTAAAATTTTAGTTTACTTACGCTTTGTGAATAAGATAAGTTACGGTTACGCATTTAGTTTGATATTTTTTCTTGTTATCCGTTTTATTTTGGGATTCTGCTTGAATTTTTTAAACCTTGAAAACCTGGAAATCTGCTTAAATTTTTCACGAGAGCAGTAAATTTTCCAAATATTTTAGAGGATTTCACGGAGATTTCAAATAAGTCAATGGTTTTAACAAATACAAAAGATTTCACAAATATTTTAACAGATTTTAAGGAGTTTTAAGATTCAAAAAAAGCTTGTACACTAAATTGAAAAGATATCACAACAATTTCCCAAAGATTTCGAACATTTCATGAAGATTTCAAGGATTTAAAAAAGGCGTGTCCACTAAATTTCAAAGTTTTCACAAACATTTCGAACATTTTACACAGACTTTAAAACTTTCAAAAGTTTTCAAGGATTTTAAAGATTTTAAAAAAGGTATAGTAGACCATATTTCTAAGATTCCAAAACATGTAAAAGATTGCACAAATATTTAAAGTATTTTAATAATTTCAAATGAATACAAAAGACTTCACAAATATTTCAAAGACTTTTAACGATTTGAAAAAATTTTGAAAATTTTGAAAAGATTCAGTGATTTTAAATGAACACAAAAGATTTCACAAACAGAGATTAATGAAAGATTTCACAAATATTTCAATGATTTCACGTGAACAAGAAAGCTTTCATAAATATGTCATGAAGATTTCAAAAGAATACAAGAATTTCAAATGATTTCAAAGATTTTCAAAGATTTCAAATTTTTTTAAAGATTGCACAAAGATTTCAAATATTCCAGTGATTTTGAACGAATACAAAAGATTTCACAAATATTTCAAAACTTTTCAAATATATTGAATGGTTTGGAAAGGTTTCAAAAAATTTAAGAAGATTCAGTGTTTTTGAATCAACACAAAAGGTTTGACAAACAAAGATTAATGAAAGATTTCACAAATATTTAATAGATTTCAAAGATTTTACCAAGAATTTGCAAGATTTCACAAAAATTTCAAATATTTTAATGATTTCAAATCAACAAAAAAGATTTCATAAAGATGTCATAAAGATTTCAAAAGAATAAAAGAATTTCAAATGATTTCAAGGATATTGCATGATTTCAAAGATATTGAATGATTTGAAAAGGTTTCAAAAAATTTTAGAAGATTCAGTGATTTCAAACGGACACAAAAGATTTCACAAACAAAGATTAATGAAAGATTTCACAAATATTTGATAGATTTCAAAGATTTTACCAAAAATTTCAAAGATTTCACAAAAATTTCATGAAGATTTCAAATATTCCAGTGATTTTTAACGAATACAAAAGATTTCACAAATATTTAATAGATTTCAAATGCTTTAATGATTTCAAATGAATATAAAAAATTTCACAGATTTTAAAAAAATTTCATAAAGATTTCAAAAGCATACAAGAATTTCAAAAAGGGCACACTACACCACATCTCAAAACATTTCAAAGGTTTTAAGCGATTTCAAATTTTTTTTTAGAAGATTTCTATTTCTGTTTAAAAAATTTCAATTGTTTGAAATAGAAATCCTTGAAACTTTAAGATTTCAGAAAGCTCAATGTAAGTTTCGAACGTTATAATTTAAATTGTTCTTTTTTTTTGTTTTGTAATTTTTAAGCGACATTTTTTTATTTTGATGTATAGGTAACAATTTGAAACATTATTAATTTTGAAAAATCGCGTAAGTTTAAGAGACATTTAGAACTTTCGAAAGGATTCAAAATTAATTTCAAACTTAATTTCATACTTCAAATAATTTCAAAAAAATTATAAGAAAATGTAGATTTTTCAAGATTTCGACATGAAAGTTAGAACCTTTTTAAGGGCATGTAACACTTATCCGATTCCTACTCCATCAAAAATGTTTTGTGGATTATACCAACTCCATACGAAAATCTATGTACTAATAAGTTTGCACATGTACGAAAAATTCCAAACACAATTTTTTATAATTGTGAAAATCTATATTAGTACATAAACGTTCCTTAGTCCCTTTTCTTTATTTACCCAAACTTTCTTCTCAGCATTTCTTTTTTTGTGGAATTGGTATGATAAAAACAATGTTGGTAAGGTAGAAATCGGATAAGTGTTACATGCACTTAAGGGTTTTGAAAGGTTTTAAGATAATAAACAAAATTTCTTCAGATTCGTTGGAAAATTTGAAATGTTTTTTGACTTTGCAAAATCATTTTTACAAGAATAATAAAGAATATTTGAAAATAAATGTTGACGAATAAATAAAAATTCACCAATTATTAATTTAGAAACAATCGAGTTAGTTTAAGAGATATTTAAAAGATTTGAAAAGATTTAAAAATAATTAAAAATTTGAAAAGATTTTATGCACATTCCTAGCAAAGTTGAAACTGATTTCTTATTTTGAAAAAAAAATCAAGAGAATATTTAAATAGATTTAAAAAGATTTTAATTCTTTTTTAAATTTTACTGTTTTTTTTTAATTTTAGCAAAAATTAGAATGACGTTAAAAGATATTCAGAAGTATTCACGGAATTTTACAAATAATTCGAAGTTTGAGACGAAAATTTATAATAATTTTTTATTTGAAAAAAGTAATTTAAAGAGGAGAAAGATATAGTGTTGTTATATTCCGAATATTAAAAAAAAATTTCTTTCATTTCTAAAGGCAATTAGTTCGGCGATCTAGCTGAATATTTCATGAACCTCACTTTTTTACTTTTCGAGATATGGTAAACAAAAAAAAGTTACATACACACATGCGGCCATTTATTTTAAATTGCTTTTTCGTGTTACTGAGATCGAATTAACCGAAATATGACAGAAAAGTAGATTTGCAAATTTAGGTAGTTACAAATCTCTCTCTATGAGGAAGCAATAATCGATTAAAGCAATAACTAATTGCAGCCACATTTTTCCTACAAATAATAAGAGATATAATTATTATGTTCCAATAAAAGATATAATACCTAATTTTCTTTTCATTGCAAATTTTCTCTTTATCACAATAACCCCTTTAAAAAAAAAATCTAAGTAAATTCGAATCTTCAAAAAAGACTAATTTATTCATCGTGTATATTGATTCCGTGTTATCTAACTTTTTAATTTCCATGTTCTGTTTCAGAATCGAAAATGAATCTTTTGCAAAGATGTTGCCTGATCCCAGTCAGATCTGGTATTTTCAATCAACCAATCACTTCACAAATTCCAAGATTAATAACATTGAGCAATAGAAGAACCTTCTTCTTGCAAAAAAAAATGTCAAAAATGGAGAGGGTGGAAATTAAATATAGAATTAAAGATAAAATGCCTTCCTCAACGATTTTGGTATATAACAATCTTTCTGCTTTTTCTATAGAACCCCTTTTTCACTTTCAAAATGTGTGTTTAATTGGCGGTACTGTGCTCATGGTTAACATTCTTCGAGGATACTTAAATGGGGATATTACGTTTCCCTTGTCGGTTGGTGAATATTTTATAGCGAAAACCCCAATAGAGGCGGTTGGATTCGTAGGAGTTACAGGATTTATATTCCTGTTTTCAAGCTAGGCTTGTAAATTTAGTGTCTTAAGAGTGTATTTCGACAAAGCGACAAATGTAAATAAGGCTGTTCTCGTCGGTTATTTGCTGTTTTTAAAGAGAATGATTAATATTAAGGCAAGAAGTGTTCCTCCTGTAGAAAGGAGGTTTCCTGTAACCAGAGTATTTTTATATGAGAACTACTTTAGAAGGCCGGGAGATTTGAATAAAATGATAGAGTATAATTAACAACTGTAAATGAGTTATAACTGATTTGTTTTTATTTATTGATTCGACGTAACACTTTATCTTTTTGTTATATGATTTCATTAAGAATTTTTAACAATATTTTGGGGTTTATGTAGAATATCCAGGGTCATAAAAGATTTGAAAAAAGATTTAATTTCTCAATTCACATGAATCATCTTAAAAGTAACTTATATTGAGTTAAATTCAGTTAAATTTTCTTGAACTCATTATAATTAAATAATAAAAAAATAAAAAAATATATTCATCGTTATAATTAATTTGAATTTATTTGAATTCACTCAGATTTACTGATCTTAATTTTAATTTACTATTCACTTGGGTGTACTTACTTCAATTGTTTACCTGCCATTAGAACTAAAAAAAGGGGTGTACTTAGTTCATCCTTATACTTACACAGCCTTTTCGGGTTAATAAATTGATTCCTTAATGATTATCAAGATCAGTCTTTAACGTTGGAAGGGGAAGACGCGGTTCTTATTGATCCACTGAACCAGTCCCAAGAGCTTCATTACGAAAATGTAACCGGCAAGTTGCGACTAAGGAACACACATTCACAGGACGACATGGATGAATGGAATGATTTGTAAAGATTTGTATGGAAGTCGCTTTCAATAATTTTAAACGTCATATTTTTTCTTTGCTTGATACAAAAACAGCACAAACTATGCTATAAAATGAAAAGTATTACAATACCATGCAAAAGCATTATCCATCGAAGTTGTTTCAAATGATTTTAAGCGTCATAATGTTTTGTCGTTTAGTACAAAAATAGCATAAATTGTGCTATAAAGTAAAAAGTATGATAATACCATGTAAAAAATATTATCCGTCGCTGTTGGTTTAAATTAATTTTAAGCGTTACGTTGTAAAGTTTTTTCATTTACTTCAAATGTATTATAATACCATGTGAAAAGTCATATATATCGAAGTTGCTTTAAAATAATTTTAAGCGTTATGTTTCTTCGTTTAGTACAAAAATCGAGCAACTCCATGTCAAATAATCTGAAGAATTTCACCTAATGTTAGTAATTTTTATGAAAAGTCTAGTATCCGTTTTCTTTGGTGTTGAAAGAAAAACCAAAAAATAATTTTAGAAAAATTCAAAAAACGTATGAGAATTTTTTTTGAACTCTCGTAATTAATTAATGGTGACTTTAATGCTATTAAGGTTTATATATTTTTAATTATTCGTAATAAGACTAAGTTTTGAAGAAATATTTCTTGAAAAAAAAAAATTCTAAAACTTCTTGAATTTTCAAAAACACATGTTCAAACTGAATTTCTGAAGAAAATCTACTTTTCATTTTCTTTATTTTTTATAGATAGCTTACAATGTCCTCTAAAAGCCCTGTACATGTCAAAATGGGATCTTTCTTAGTTTTCAAGAAATGACATTATTTTAGGGTTTTTCTTTTAGCACCGAAGAGAGCGGATATTAGAATTTTTATCAAAATTACTAACAATATCTGAAATTCTACAGATGAGTCAACATGGAATTGCTCAATAGCCTGAATTGTGCTGTCAAATAAGAAGTATTATAATACCGTGCGAAAAGTATCATCCATTGCCATTGGTTTAAATCAATTTTAAACGTTATGTTATAAAGTTTTTTTAATTACTTTAAAAGTATTATAATACAATGTGAAAAGTAATATCTATCGAAGTGGCTTTAATATAATTTTAAGCGTTATGTTTCTACGTTTAGTACAAAAATAGAGCAATTCCATGTCAAATAATCTAAAAAATGTCACCTAATGTTAGTAATTTTGATGTAAAGTCTAGTATCTGTTCTCTTTGGTGTTGAAAGAAAAACCCCAAAAATAATTTGAGAAAAATTCAAAAAACTTATGAGAATTTTTTTTGAACTTCCAAAACTTTGGTGATTTTAATGCTATTGAGGTGTATATTTCTTTAATTATTCGTAATAAGACTAAGTTTTGAAGAAATATTTGTTGAAAAAAAAATTCTAAAACTTCTTGAATTTTCAAAAACACATATTCAAACTGAATTTCTGAAGAAAATCTACTTTTCATTTTCTTTATTTTTTTATAGATAGCTTACAATGTGCTCTAAAAGCCCTGTACATGTCAAAATGTGATCTTTCTTAGTTTTCAAGAAATATAATTATTTTAGGGTTTTCCTTTTAACACCCAAGATGACGAATATTAGAATTTTCATCCAAATCACTAACAATAGCTGAAATTGTTCAGATGAGTTGAAATGAAATTGCTCAGTAGCATAAATTTTGCTATAAATTAAAAAGTATTATAATATAATGCGTAAAATATTATCCATCTAAGTTTGTTGATATTAATTTCGAATGGAATTTAAAGGAATTGACCTTACATCATTTCTGAGTAAAAGCGTTTAAACTGGATGATTTTTAATTGTAAGAAATTTAAAACAGAAGCTTTTAAAATTCAAAATCTTTAAACTAAAATTTTTCAATTTTGACAATTTTATTAGGAAGTAGTTGAAATTGTCTCATTTCTAATCCAAAGCGTTCAGGATTGAACAATTTGAATTCAAGAATCTCAAAATTGAAAGATTTTAGATTAAAATTTCGAAAGAAGGTAATTTCAAAACATTAAAAATGGAATATTTTATGATTACAATTTTCAATAATAGATTATTTAAAATTAAGAGAAATGGAAATTGTTTTATTTCTAATTAAAAGCATTCAGAATAATTTAATAATTTAAATATGAAAAATTTTTAATTTTGATAAATTTCAATTCAAAGCGTTTGAAATTTGACAATTGGAAATTGAAAATTAAATTGAATATTTCAAAGCAAAAGCTTCAGAAAATCTATAAATATAAATTCTCGTCAAATTAAAAAAAAAACATGATTTGTCATAAAAATTTACTCGACAAATTTTTCTAAAATCAAAATTTAAACTTTTTAAATTACTTTAAGTAAATTTATATCGTTCAGAAATTAACATTTAAAAATTTTAATTAAACTTTTCGAAATTGAAACATTTCAATTTTAATCGCAAAATTTAAACTTATGAAATTGGAATTGGTTTGAATACAAAGAAGTTTTTATATCACAATTCTTCGCGACCACATTTTTTTTTACTTTTAAATGAAGTTCGGATTTGCTTAAATTTCAAGTTCTTGTAGTATACATTTTTTCATTTCTAAATATTTTTCATTTGAAATTGCTTTTTATTCTGAACGTTTTTTATAACGATTCAGTTTTACAGGGTTTATAATTGAAACTTTTTCCGTTTTGACGCTGAAAATAAAGGTGAAATTATCTTCTGATTTTATATTCAAATTTGTCTAATCAATTTTTATGTTAAATCATAATTTATTAAATTGAATAAAAATTTAGATTTCTAGAACTTCAGAAGCTTTTACTTTCAAATATTCGATGCTGTTTTCAGTTTCTAATTGTGAAACTTTAATCACTTCTCATTTAAATTTATAAAAATTCAAACGTTTTCACTTTTAAATCATTCCATTTCGAATGCTTTCATTGATCTATTTCTGAAAATGTTCATTGAAAAATATTCAATTTTCAACGTTTTGAAATCGTCCTCTTTAAAAATTTTAATCTGAAATCATTCAATTTCGAGATTCTTGAGTCCAAAGTAAAATTGTTAAATTCTGATCGCTTGGAAAAAATATAATGAAAATTCCTACCTAATTGAATTCAATTTCAATTTGCAATTATCCAATTTTAAACTCTTTTATTGGCAAATAACACAAGTTCAATTCCTTTTCATTCCATTCGAAATATCGTAATTTTTCGAAATTTTACCTTTCTACAATATTGATGGTCTAGTCGTGCTTCTCCGAGTGTGGGAGCCGAGCGGCGCTCGACAGCTAACTTCACAGTGGTTCTCATCCTCTCTCTAATTATAACTTTATACCAAAAATCCAGTAATCTTTGTTTAGATGAGTTTTAAGTATTTAAATCTTTCTTCGTTCATTCTCAGTACAATAATGTTTGTACTATGAAATAGAAAGTATTATGTTGGAATGTCAAGAATGATATCCATCTTAGTTTGCTTAAATACATTTTTAGCATCACAATCTTCGTTCAGTACAAGAATAGAACAATTTATGTACGATGAAAGAAGAAGCATTATAATACGATGTGTTTTGAAATAAAAGGTTAAAAATACGTACTTTTGTAAATTTTCATTTCGTAAATTCCACAGTTTCGCATTAAAGCGCATAAATATCAATTCCATTATGTAGCATATACTCAGTTCCCTTCATTTCAATGCCATTAAATGCCCTTTCATTAACTTCACATTCATGCCAATGCCTTTTAATGCTGTTCATTTTAAGTTTTCATTTTAATGCGTTTCATAGCGCCTTGTGCATTAATAAGCATTCAGACAAAAATGCAATTAAAACGCATCGAAACGTTCCAATGCCTTCCAATGAACTCCTTGTTACCGGGTATGTACATATGAGACTGAAGTTTCCTATCATACTGTTATTTACATTATTTTAATTTTTTTCTGGACGAATTTTAAAGTTTAAATTTTCGGTATACGTGTCAATCCCTAATATTTCGGAAATCTTTCATGCCAATTAATACACTGAGAGACTTTTTGTTAGAATAAAAGATAAAAATGAATGAGAATTTAGTATAATATCGTTCCAAAATAGGGAAAACAGGGTTTGCGTATCAAAAAATAATATAGTGGTTTTTAGCCGGCAAAATTAATATTTTTGTTTGAACAAATGGAAAGGATGTTGCATTAATTCTTATAAAACTCGCGAGAATTTAAAATTTACTATATCAAAGTTGACAAGCGAAGTTAAAACGATAGTAATACATTTTATTCGAAAGAGTGAAAACATCTTTTGAAGTTGTCATACAAAGCATATGTGACGTGTGCCGAAGAAAGGGGGCTTACTCTGGCAAGCGAGATTTTTCAGGACGAGCGGTCGAAGACTTATAGAAGAGAGGGAAGACTGAGGAAATCTTCTCTCTCCACTTGCCACCACATTCTCACGCATATAGCGGCGCTGCTCACGGACGGGGTATGGTTGAGACGCGGAGATGCAGTTGTGAGTGGTGGGAGGTGTTTCACGGGTTCTCGAGCTCTCGAGCGAAAGCACGATTTCTCGGGTACCTATCAACTGAATTATTAGCAATAATAACGTTCGGAAATTTTTTTCGATGGTTTCATTAAAAAGAGCAACTCAAAAACTATCGAAAGGTGTAAAAACCTCGATTTCGATTTTTTTAGAGTAAGCCCCCTTTCTTCGGCGCACGTCACATATGAGAATCTCAAACGAATGTATGAAAAATAACTCACTCCACCAAAAGATTGAACCTTCAGAAGGAGGAACTAAATATACAAATTAAATACAATTAAATACGGAAACACGCGTACAATTATAATTTTTATTATTATATACTTAATTTCTTCACTACATACATAATTGCACGCCTCATCGCTATGAAAAATCGGAATCGCTGCGGCGAGATTCGACCCTAACTGTATTTAAATGTAATATTTTATGAATTGTTCTCATTTAATTAAATCTTATTATCTTAGTGTATAAATTTCGAGAGAAAAAATTCCTAATGATTTGAATCCCATAGTAAATGAACTAATTGAAAATAGAAAGAGTTAACTTTTATTTAAAATGTTGTGAAACATAACCTTTCGGTATACATGTGATAAAAGCGCCTTTTTCACTACAACCAAGCATCTTTTGACAGAACGAAGGAGAAAGGTATAAATAATGTGTACAATATTAAATTTTTTACAATTTTTGGTATCAGAAAACGCTTCTGGTTTTGAAAAATCTGGACAGGGATTGGAGTAGAGAATAGAAATAAAATAAAAGTATAATTAATTTTCTCGTTCAGCGAATTTTTTGTTTTAAGTAATCATGCATTAATCTTAATAAATTTAAATAAAAATTTTTTTTTTTTTAGAATTTAAAATTTAAAGATTTTTCGGGTTTCAATCGTGTGCGA